>VWZK01006518.1:0-75856 GCA_013396935.1 Baryphthengus martii | reverse complement strand
CTCTGAATTCGTCTCAAACCGGGACAGGTCTTATCACTCTATCCCTTTTGAGAAATTGTCCCAAAACTATCAGAAATCTTCATCTCATCCATTAATTGATGGGCATTACAGTGCCTAGTACATCAGAACTCTAGAAAGACAGGCTGCTGCTGTGATATAGTTTCCATATCGAAACAGTTCATTTTTTTTTTGTAGCTACAGCATAAGACAAATGCATTTCTAGTCTGTTACTTCTTTGAACCATCCAAATAGTTAACCAGCTGCAAGTGTTGACATTTCCTTACGGGATAATTATTTAAGAATTAGTATTTTCAGTATTCAGCCAGCTTTACTGTCCACCACCAGTCTGCATCTCTATTAGAGCACACTTTTCATATCGTGCCTCCTTTGTACATTTTAGTTTACATTTAAGTCACTTGGCTTGCATTTCTGTTAGTTTCTTTGTTATCATCTTCTCACCTGGCACTACCAACTCTTCTCCATTTATGACAAGCTGTGAATGTCATTAACACTACAACCCCCGCCTACCGCCAAAGCAATAATGATGATATTCAAATGACTAATTCTATCCTACTGAAGTAAATAAGAGTCTTAATTCTGATTTTTGTAGCTTGGGATCAAGTCCCTGGAGAATCTTTGATAATATTTTCCACTTTGATACACATACTTGATCCCACAATTTACTTGTTCAGACAGTTCTAATACAGATCACCACTCTGGAATGACATATGTTAGAGTTTAAGAGGATATTTACCTTCCCATCCCAAACAAATGGATTCATTAAAAAAATCAAACAAAACTGAAAAACAGTTCTTCTACATATTCAAACATTGTGTTGATATTATGAAAGTTAAATTTACAAAGTGTTCACTCGACGTGTAAATCAATAATGTTACATGTGAAGGACACAATTTCATCAGCGTAACTTTGAAAATATAACTTACTATATCAGCTGTGGTAATTTCTGCACTTTGTTTTTACTTCAGGAAGGACTATAAAATTTTGTGGGATTATTTTTTGTTTGTTTATTTGTTGTTTTAGTGTTTTTTTTTCTTTCTTTTTTCTTTTTTAGAAAAAAAAACAGAATCCTTTCTCTATAAGCCTTTGACTATTGTGTGACAGAAGAAAAAAGGTATTGCTTTGTAGTGCTATGTAGTGCTATTGCTATGTTTCAGGCAAATAGCATATAGAAAGGGGAGAATCTGTCCATGCTCACTTTATTGTGGGATTTTTCCACTGTAACTTACAGACAAGAAACACTAATCTAAGCCTGGGTGTATCAACCTTTATTCCAGCTTTGACATGATGCCAAATCTCAGGTAAGTCAAAATTTCTATTGCTCGGTTAGACCCTGATGGATTAGGAGTCATCTGCCTGACAATACATTAACTCATACATAGAGATCTGTAATATACGGGGTATATAATTAGGCAAGAGAAAAAGGAGTATCATGAGCATGATTCATGTCATTTCAGATGAGAATCCTAAAATAGGCTGAGATGAGCTTCACCTTGAAGATATGACCATAATCACCTGACCATAACAGTAACCCAACATGACTCACTAAGACACGCATTGTATAATTCTACAGCCAGGCAGGACAGACACATACTGCCTTCCTTCCCTCCACCTTCCCAGAAGTTAAATTGCTAAGAGGAACTATGACTTAATCTGAGATTTGGCGGCATGGCATAGGAGTTTCAGAGTCTTATTCTGACTCTGAGTCACATGCCTGTCTCTATGTGCCAGACCTCACTGTGACACAGATGTAAGTTACTGGTTTCAGCTAACAGGCTGAGAGAGTTGGGGTTATTCAGTCTGAAGAAGAGAAGGCTGTGAGGAGACCTTATTGTGGCCTTCCAGGATCTGAAGGGGGCCTACAAGAAAGCCGGGGAGGGACTGTCCAGGAAGTTGGGTAGTGATAGGATAAGGGGGAATGGATCCAAACTAGAGGAGGGTAGATTTAGATTGGACGTTAGGAAGAAGTTCTTCAGCAGGAGGGTGGTGAGACACTGGAACAGGTTGCCCAGAGAGGTGGTGGAAGCCCCATCCCTGGAAGTTTTTAAGGCCAGGTTAGATGAGGCTCTGAGCAACCTGATCTAGTGGGAGGTGTCCCTGCCTGTGGCAAGGGGGTTGGAACTAGATGATCTTTAAGGTCCCTTCCAACCCTGACAATTCTATGATTCTATGAATTTACCTGATCTGAAATCAAAGTGTATTGCTCAAATTTCTGTGGCTTGTCCTCAGCACAATTAGACAGTATGGTAGATTTTTTTATAATGTGAACACATTGTGTATTTATCACTTGATGAAAGAAATTTCATGTTACTGCGCTAGCATTCACCACAATGTGAAAACTGTCCATAATTTTTACCTCTTGAAAAATGTCTGCTTTGTCAAAAATGCAAGGTAATAGAAGATAAATGATGTATGTATTTTTGTATACACCAAATATTTTAATTATCTTGGTAGACAAGAAAATATTTGCTGAATTCAGATATTTAAATAAATTCTGGAGTAATAAGTGCTTGCCACTACTGAAACTCCAACAGAACATTTGACTGAAATCTGTATTTTGATGATTTGAATTTCTGTGTTTCTATGTGCAGACCATTTTATTAGCCCTTTTGTTTTGTCAAAAGTTAGGGCTGGGCTGGCCTCTAGACAAATGACAGACACTATCTATTAAGCCCTCTCTCTTCTCCAAGGGGAAGAGAGGGAAAAACAGAGACACTGATGGCTTGGAAAAGAAAACTAAAACAACTTTAATTAAAAAAAAAGCCCCAATAATAAAAATAAATATATACAAAACCAGTATTGAACCCAGCCCCTCTAGAGGGAATTATATCACCATCATCACTGCTGTGAAGCAGGCACTGGAAAAGTCGCAGACTGGACTCAGAAGGAGATCGGAGCTATACTCAGGAGCTGGATTGTGGAACTGGATTCAGGAACACACATATTGGGATTGAAGGCAGAATGGACAGAGACCTCGTTGTATGTCACCCACTGAAGAAGAGAGCTTGGCCCTCATGATCCCTCAGCTTTATACTGAATATACACCCCACCTTCTCTATTAGAAAAAAAAAAACGTGTTTTTTAGATAGCAAAGAAAGCAAGAAAAAGACTGAGTTAATTTCCTTTCTTAGCCCATTGAACCCACTCATACTGTATCTTGGTTTTTTCCTCTTGATATTCTTAAGAGTTATCATCTTGGCATACAGATCTTGTGTACTACCTACTCTGGGTTACAGCATCTTCTGATGCATTCCCTTAGAGCAGGGTTTTTATTTTCCAGACTCCGTTGTTCATTCTAAATTCTAAACATTTCAGCTAGTCTCAAATCTTCTTGTAGTATTTCCAGGACATTTGCAGCACATTATGATCATTTGTACAGATCTTGTACCAAAGATCTATCTCACTGCTTGTCCTGTCATAGACAAGACCCAGGATGAATAGACAGTTGCCTAGAATGAAGAAGAAAAACAGCAGACTGCTCTTCTAGAGGCTGTGCAGCCAGAACTGCTCACTTCCCTAAAATCCCTTTCCTCATTTCTAGTTTCACTCCTCCCTCTCCACCCTTTTTCCCATCTACAAAGTGGTATCTCCAATAATCTCTTCCTGCTTTATTCTCCAACTATAGCCTCCATAACTCCAGGTGTCCTTGAGACATATCAGTATTGCCTCTACTGTCAAGAAGTCTTTAGCAAGTGGTATTAAAATAGTGCCACTTATCTTTAAAGAAACACAGTAATATTTATTCAGAACAACAACATAGGACAGAGTGTAAGCCAAGCTCAGAGGGACTGTTTTCCTGGTAAGGTCTCCCTCTTATAGCTGTTGCAAAAGCTTCTCTCTTTCCTGTTCCAGATCTTCAGGTCATACTCTAACCAGATCTCTGGGCCTTTGCTTTCTCAGGATGGAGGAGAAAGAAGAGAGACCACTCAAAAGACAAAACAAACAAAAAAAAATACGAACAACAAAAACTCACAACATCTTCCTCCCTCTCCAAGAAAAAAACAAAAATCCACAGACCTATATCCCACATGTAAGACTCTCCAAAATGTTCTAGAATCAGACATGTTTACCATTGAGGGTACAGTCTCCAAAGGCCTAGGGCAGCCAGCATTACATATCTGAGATGATTGTCTCTTAGTTACTTTAGGATTTTATTTTCTGTGGCAATACCAGACTCCTACATGTACACTGGATACAGTCACTAGTAAATCCAACAGAGTCAATAGCTTGGTACAAAGAAAAGGAGGATGGGGAAAAAGAAGGCAGGAAGCTGTGCTTCTGCAGCATCTGCACTTGACATAATAGCGTTGAAATATTCCATGCATGCACCTCTATGAAATAATCACTAGATAATCCCTGTTGCCATCCACAGAAGTCATGCATCTGCAGAGCTGAAATTACAGTAATGGGAAGATGAAAATGATTCATTCAGGCAAAAAAGAGGTTTATTCTACCCAGAAGGAAAGCAAACCTCTTCTTCCAGTGCATTTAGAAAATGATTTTCTGAGAGAAAAAAAAGTAGGATTTTCTTTGCCTTAAGTATATTATTTAATCTCAGATGATAAACATAATCTACACAACAGATAAGTGGATAACATATCCAGAATGTTACATACTGTATTATCGTCTTTATTGAATATATATTCTCAATAGTAATTCTTTGAAATGTTGTCATTCAGCTTCCAAAATAAATAAATAAATAAATAAATAGAAATCTACAAGGACAAGCTATTGCTGCCAGGAGCGGGTGTTCAGCTCCACTGACTCCAGGCCAGCTGTACCTGCTGATGCCAGCAAGGACTATGACCCCCAGTCACTCTTCTCTCTCAGAAGACTCAGGTTGCAGGATATAGGACATGCTGCACACTTCTATTTCTTTAAGGGCTTTAGCACAATCTGCATGCAGTATGTGAAATATGGCAAAATTGTAGCATACTGAGAGGTTGACAATGTCCTTTTCCTAACCTACTTCTTCAAAGCAATATTCTTTCATCAGCTTATCCTTCTTCTGGCCCTCTGCTTGAGGTCTTTGTCCTCTTCCCCTCCTCTCTACTGTGCATTAGAATTGAACTCTGTAGCTAAGCAGTCTTCTCCAGAAGCCAACTATACAGGCTCATTTTACATTCTTCTGAAAATCCATACCCCAGTGAAGTGTGCTTTGAGGTAAATTTGAGGTCCTTTTATATAGTTTTACTCCTACAGGTCCTTTACCTTTTCCACCATTTCTTTCCACACTAAATACTTTATTAGGTTGCTGATGAATGTGCAGGCTATTCCTGTTCCTTGAACTTCTTATTCTGGAAATAAAAAATTCTAGGTTAGGATTGTGACATAGTGGAAAGAGGCAATGGTATGCAGGGCTTGGGGCAGGCAATAAGGACGATGTTGTCAATAAAACCAAACCTAGTATAACTACAGCAACAACAACAACAAAATAGATGCAAATATTGCTGCTAACACTGGTGCACTGTGGCTGCAAATACTTATCCCCAAACTTGTGTTTAAGGCCTTATTCCAGAATCCTTGCTGACATTGCAGATGACCATAGATATATGTAAGGTTTATTAAAATTTACAGAGCTTGAACTACCCTTATCACAAATACTAACATTGTAGTTCACTGTTTTTTGGCAAGAGTTGTTCTTCACTGCTGGACCTCTCTTCATGCCTTTGAAGTACTTTATTCCACGTGTATCTTTTGTGACAGTTTTCTCATTTTTCCTTTCCATCCTCTTTTGTCTTTCTCAATTAATACATTTTCCATTTTCTTCCTTCCTCCCTTCTTTAACAGAGACATGACTTTTATTCATTTCTCCTCAGCCTTCCTCACTCGTCTCTTTCAACTACCAGTTTCCCTACCCAAAAAGAATCTGCATGCTGGTGAAAAACATTGATGATAACTGAGTGCTGTGGGAATGCAAAACTGAAGATGAAGCACTGCAGATTACTACGTTATATTTTGCACTGCACATCTGTACTTGTTAGCTACGGGATTTTTTCCTCCACTACACAAAAGACCTGATCAGCAGCAGGGCAGAGAGAGATGTTGCTTTCAAGGGATCACCTGACATTTCACCTACAGATGTAACAGCAGGTTTTCAGCATGTGTGAGGATTCTGCAGCTTTCTTTACCTTTATCTTTGCCTTTGCTTCTGTGAAAAACTAACAAACTATAGTATAATGACAAAGTACATATATACACTCCCCACCCTCCCTTAAGGACCTTTAGGAAAGATGTCAGGAAAGATGTCAGGAACAGTTCAGATCAACACTGAATCCTCATGTGGAGCCAAGGACAGAACATTTCAAAGCAAAAAACCCTTAGAAGCACAGTGCTTCTCTATAACCCGATTGTCTTGCCTAGGCACTAGACATCCCTGAAGTCAGAAACATTCGTTGGCTTGGTAGTATTTCCAGCTTTAGATCCTATGAGTATAATAGGAAGCAAGCTGCTTCTGAAGAGGACAAAACCATGATGCTCACACAGTGAGTAAGGAAGTATACACTTCTATTAACTCTGCTAGGCACGCTAGTGTTCCCATTCAGAAACAGGAAAGGATACAGTAAAACTAAAACAAATTTTTAGTTTTAAATGCATTTTGTCAAGGGAAAATGAGTTTAGAAAGCATTAGAACAAAAGGGTTTAATGCCACAAAGAAACGGCCACTGCATTTTTCCTCTCCTTTGCAACTCAAGCATTTCACTAGACAGTTGCCAATACAAACACCCATGACAGCAGCCTACTGCTGATAACACAAAAACTGGATACCAAACACTACTTTCCCCAATATATGATAGACACCAAAAATTAACTCTTATGTGCCTTTGTTACCTCTTTTCAAAAAGTTGAAGACTGATAATGAGCAAAGCAGTAGTCTGAGAGAACAAAAACCCAGCTTCCCCCTCGTCACCTTCCAGAGCATCACCTCAGCCATGCAGTTTAAACACAATCTCAGATAGCACTACAAGTATGACTGCACAACTCAGTGGAATAATCCACAAGCCCCATACATTTCAGATATATTTCATTACAGCAGTCCCTTTGAAAGACTTGCACAGACTTTTTTTTAACTAGATTTTCAGAGGTTTACAAAATACTTGCTAAACCCTCAGTACAATTGTCAAACAAGCAGGAAGAGACTTAAATCTCCTAAAATTAGCCATCAAAGTTAATTGTATGGTTAAAGCAAATGATATTTGAAGGTTCCTCCTGTGTCCTGAGCTGATTATCTTCCCTCATTGACTGTAGGGGAAATCTAAGGGAAACTCAGAACAACTTGGAGCAAGCATCTCATTTTAAGATGTCTGCACTATTATTTGCCTCAAAAAGCAAAATGCAATTTCATATAACTATCAATATTGAATGTTTATTTTTACTCTGCTTGCATTACAAGACAGATAAACAGGTTCAGTTTGGAAGAGAATCCAAGCACACATCACTCTAGATGTCCACTCTTCCTAATGTGATTTGATTTCCTTAAAAGGAAGCAGGAGCTGAGTTGTACACTGAGATGGGGCATCTTGAAGAGTAGGACACCATAAACCACCATACATCACACCTACCACTGAGCATAACATTCCATCTTGTTTTTCTCAGTTTACCACAGGAAAGAAAATAGGAAAACCTGTCAACCACTTTTTTTTCCAGAATGTCATGTGTGTGCTGCCTTGCAGAAGAGGTGATCATGCTCTCACAATAATATAGCATTTGACTGATGATTTACAAGTTCTTCTGCAAAAAAAACCCAAAACAAACAACAAAACACCCAAACCCCAAAGAAGCAAAACAAAAAACCCAAACCCACTAGAATTTGTGAAACAAAGTTCTGCAAGTGATAAAACTAGAAAAAAAAATGTCACAAAGCTGAGCTTCACTTGGTATTTCATAGCTTTTAGTAAAGTATAAGATTTGGGTCATAGCTTTCCTCTCCTTGACAGTACTGAACAGGTACTTTTTCTACTACCCATCCACTTCTTGCTGGAAAACTTAGAGAAGAACACTTGATGCTTCCATTCTCCTGTCAAATTTTTTTTGAAATTGGCTAACTCAGTCAAAAGTAACTTAAGACTGATTTTGCAGTCAGAAAGACAGACATACTTTGATTACAGACTGCTTTTTGCAAGGAAATTGGACTAAAAAATTAAAGCTATTTAGGAGGACAGGGGCATTGTTGATTCTTGTAGCTTTAAGGCTGCTGATGGTCAGGATCTTGAGAGACTCTTGTCTATCTGACAAGATTTTACACCCTATTACTTGTTTTCACAGGAAGAGCTACTGTTCAAGGTTTATTATCATAGTGTAAGGAATTCAATACTTTGAAAAAAATTCAGAACAGTATATTTAAGAGAAATAAGGCACCATACAGACAATGTAGGAGATTCCAGAAAGTTATAATAGTATTCTAGTAATACAAATCAAATCAGATCTTCAAGACTGAAATGAAAACTTTTTCTCTTATACTACATCTCCAGTGTTTTCTCAATTTGTAATGGAATCATTACTCCTTTGATATTTCTTAAAGCACAAACTTCTGCTGTCATAAAAATTTCAAACATACTTTTGTGTAAACAGCAAGGTTGACAACATCAAGTGTAAAGGTTCAGTAGTCTAAAAGTAAGTCTGAACTCCCACTAAACCTGGTATATTTGAAATTCCCGCTTTTATCTTATCACAATCTTTGAGGCTTGAAATATACAAATGCTTTGACCTAATACTGTATTTCACAATATATGAATTTCTGTAAATGGCATTTTAGCACACAAAAATGATCCCTTCTATCATTATCATGTAAACCTACTAATTAGTTCAGGAATTGGGTTTACTTCTGTTAAAAGAAAAAGCAAACCAACAACAAAACAAAGCACAGAACAGACACACCACTCCAAATTATCCCAAATAGCCATGATTTTGGTGGTCTGTGGATATTGGTGTATTTATTTAAAGCCCAATATCCAAAAGACAAGAACCTCATCTTCCTTTTCAAAAGGAAATCAAGCATTCCTTGTTGCAGAGAAGAGTTTGAAAGCATGCACCAAATATATCCTAAAGGGTCAAAAACCAGTAAAGATATTCCTCCTCCCTCAGATTAGGGTTTTTTTTAAACATTTATCTTTAAAGCCAATCACAGGACTTTGGACCATGTTAGACTGTCTTTGCAATAACTTTCTCTAGAGCTTCTTTAAATTCCTTGTGAAAACCAACTCCTACTGTTTTATCCCGTATGCTTTCAAAAAAATTTACAGCTTCTTGTAGGCTAGTTATTGATTTACTCATATGACATAATCGGAGAAGTTTAATATAGCTGCAGAAGTGTCTTTTGCCCTCCACCTTTCCCATCATAGCTACAACCTCAAATTATCAAGAAATCTGAATGGCCCTTGTTCAGACTGTCTCCTATAGACATCTTCTCAAGATGACAAAATGTTTTTAAAGCAAAGTTCTGTTAGGCTGTGAACAAGAGAGATACTTTAAATAGATGGACATTTTTAGGTGACTAGACCAGAAAGAAAAGAAAGACGTAGTTTAAATACATGATCTTTGCTCTGCTTATTGTATCATTGCAGGGAGGTTCTTGTTTCTAGCTTGATACCAGCCAACTCACCAGTGCTCAGCTATGGTGAGAAACAGTGCAATATCCCATTCAAGCACTAGGAATCTCTTCTTTCAGTTATACTTGGCTGTCTGATCTCTGCAGTTCCCAGCTGTTTTTCAGGCTTTCCAAACTGAAAGGGCTCCATCTACTCAACTCTTTCTGGCTGCCCCTACAGACTTTTGGAGTTTTCTGCCCTGCCTGAGCAGGCTCCATGTGAACAGGAGGGCAAGGTCAGCCCCTTCTTTCTGCAAAGGAATGCTGCTTATTTGCATCTCTCTAGTTCAAGAAGCACAGCAGACCACTTTAACAACAAAAACTGCAATCACATAAATGTGTGGAGTCTGTAACAACATTATTACAACGATGTTTGGAAAAAAAAAACAACCAAACAAAAACAAGCAAACAACCTCCCAAAACAAATTAAAAAAAAACCCAAACATTAAAAAAAAACCACCCAGCATCATCAATATTGTGTAATAGTTTCATCTAGTTTCCCTTTCCCACAAAAGGTTGATTCAGATGATCTTTTGATGTCCCTTGACAGTCTGGGCTATTCTATGATCCCAGTTACTGAAACTATTCGAACTGTTGCTTCAAGTGTCAAATCCCATTAATAACCAAATCTTATCTCTCCAACAAGTAAAAGCATAGCTTAGTTCAACACGTTTATTTGACTTATTTATAGTACACCCATATGTAGGTATATGTACACATACGTACCCACATGTGTGTTACATAGCTACAGTTAGTACAAGTTTTGCTCAATAACATATGCAGGAAAAGGTTGCTAAAGTTTAGCTTTATTCACTACTTTGCATTGATTAAGTAGGGATAGAATCATAGAATTGTTTTGGTTGGAAGAGACCTTTAAGATCATCAAGTCCAACCGTTAGCCCAGCACTGCCAGGTCACCACTAAAATGTGCCCCTCACCAACACATCTAGACACCTTTTAAATACCTCCAGGGATGGTGACTCAACCACTTCCCTGGGAAACCTGTTTCAATGCTTTATAATCCATTCAGTGAAGAAATTTTTCATGAAGTCCAATCTAAACCTCCCCTGGCACAAATTGAGGCCATTTCCTCTTGTCCTATCACTTGCTGTGTGGGAGAACAGACCACTGCAACCTCCTTTCAGTTGGTTGTTGTGAGTGAGAAGGTCTCCCCTCAGCTCCCTTTCTTCAGGCTAAACAATGCCATGTGTTTCAGCCACTACTGATATTACTTGTGCACTTGACCCTTCACCAGCTTCATTGGCCTTCTTTGGACATGCTTCAGCACCTCAACATCCTTGTAGTGAAGGATCCAAAACTGAACCCAGTATTAGAGGCTCAGCCTCCGCAGTGCCAAGTACAGAGGTACAATCATTTCACTCATACTGCTGGCTATGCTGTTTCTTATAGAAGTCAGGATGCCGTTTGCCTTCTTGACAATAATCTGCATAAAACTCACTGAAAAGATGTGGAAATTCAAAAGCTATTGTAAACAGTCTGCAGAGCGCAGTTTCTTTCCTTGGAGTAGAACAAAGGATAGTCCACAATTCCTATATGGAAATATTTTGTGTGTTGTCAGAGACTTATGATTGCATTTCCCCAGCTGTGATCTTCCTTATTTCAGATAGGTTTCAGCTATATGTTACTCACTGCTTCTCTATTATTTAACTTGTGTTTTGTTGTCACAATTACACAATAGTTGCAGAAATTTTTTTGCAAGAATGATGCTTAAAGGGTAAGACAGTCAAACTGCAGATAAAAAGGTACCACAGGTCTGGCAATATAAAACCAGTAAAAATAGAGGCTGAACGGAACAGAAGTGAACATTGTACCGGCAGGCAGGGCTCTGCCACTAAAGAACATTAGTTTTCATTTAAAAATATCTCTCTTGTCTGCTTTCCCCCAACCACTCCTCCCTGCTAACTCTTTCAGCAAGTCTGATTATGCAGTTTCCTCTTCTTCAGCATAAAAATTGCTCAAAGCAAACAAAGTATTGCAGTTCATATGTATAAAGGGGGAGAGCAGAATATTCTTTGGATTAGCCAGGTTTTCATTGCAGACATTTTTCCCTTAAGCAATTTTCAAAATCTCCTTGGCATGCTGGACGTTTTCGTGGTATCACTTAGCTCAAGCACACCATTCAGTTCTGTAGCCTGTTCTCAAGAATGTTTTTATTGCACTTTTTTTTTTTTTTTTTTTAATCTAAAAAACTACTTCCGTAAAAACTACTTCCAAAAGCAGTATTTGGATCAAACTCTGGAGGAAATTAAATTCTACAATATACTTATGTGAAGGACCATAAGAGTTGTGTTCTCAGAAAGAGAGAATAGCAAAGAAAACAAAACAAAACAAAACAAATACTCAACATATTTCTTTTATATTCTATACATGAATATGAGATATTTTGAAATAGATCACAAAGACAGCTGTCTACTGGTCTAGTATTCAGACATACAGGAGTTTAAGCAAAACAACCTTAGAAAGAGTTTTCTGACACATTCTATGCTGTAAATATTTTTCTACAAATCCACCTTCTAGATGATTTATTCATTACAACTCAAAAGAAGAGGTTGAATTGAGTATGCTACTTTTGGCTGGAACAGAGTTAATTTTCTTCATAGCAGTTAGTATGGGGCTATGTTTTGGATTTGTGCTGGAAAAAAATGTTGATAATACAGAAATGTTTTTGTTATTGCTGAGCAACACTTACACAGAGTCAAGGCCTTTTCTGCTTCTCACACAAACCCACCAGTGAGTAGGCTGGGGGTGCTCAAGTAGCTTTGAGGGGACACAGCTGGCACAGATGACCCCAAATGACCAAAGGGATATTCCATACTATTAGATATAAGTCAGTGTATAAATCTGGGAAAAAAAGGAGAAAGGGGGAACATATTTGGAGCAATGTCATTTATCTCCTCAGGTACCCATTACACATGATGTAGCCCAGATTTCCTAGAGATGGCTGAACACCTGCCTGATGATAGGAAGGAGTGAATGAATTTCTTGTTTTGCTTTGCTTGTATACACAGTTTTTGCTTTACCTATTCAAACTACCTTTATTTCAACTCATGAGTTTTCTTGCTTTTACTCTTCCAGTTCTTTCCCCCAGCCCACCAAGGGAGAGTGAGTGAGAGGCTATGTGGTGCTTATTTGCTGGCTAGGATTATAAACCACAATAGTCCTTTTTTGCACCCAATGTGGGGCTCAAAGGGTTTGAGATGACAAGTTTGTTGGGAATGTGGTAGATGGAATTTATAGCTGTTATTGCTGTTTACCTACTAGTTGACAGGCTTCTGTGCTTACTTGACTTACTGTATATTAAAATCTGGTGCTTGCTAGTGGCTACTTTTTGATGTTGCTGCTCACTGTACTGCTTATCCTCTTACTCTGCTATACCTGGGAACATTTTGACAACAGCAATGGCAGCACACTTGCACTGGTAAATGGCCAGGTCATCACTCCTGTTTCTGGACAGTTGTCCTGGACAGGGTGAAACCCCAGTGTGAACTTGAGTCAAAAGGACTGAGACCTCTGAATGAGTACATGGAGGAGCAGGTACATCTCAAAGAATCTGTGACCGTGGTTATGTCTGTGCTGCAGCAGACATACCTCTGAAGATCCAGATTGTGGCCCAAAGAGAAATCTATGCTGGAGAAGGTACACCTTGAAGCATTATTGGCTGTGCACGAGGTCATGCTGGAGCACCTCAAAACATGTCGCCATGGATAAGCCCACAACAGAGCAGGTACCTCCCTGGAAGGACTTCAGCCATGAATAAGGCCATGTTGAAGCAGGTTCACTCCTGAAGAGACTGTGGTCATAGGCAATGCCACTCTGAGACAGGCATATCTCTGAAGGCATTGTGGTTCGTGAATAAGGCCACAATGGAACAGGTGCACCTCAGAGAGACTGTGAATAAATCTATGTAGCAGCAGGTATATCCCTCAAGAAACTGTGCCTCATAGGTATGGCTCCACTTGGAGTAGGTACATCACTAAGGGATTGCAGTCTATGGGTAAGTCCAAGACAGAGCAGGGGCAAGGGGAGGAGTTCTTTGCAGTGTTAAACTTGATGGTCTGGTTCAAATGGACTAGGGGTAGAGACTGTAGTGGAAATACATTTAAATTGTTGCAACCCATGATTTGAGTTCCATGTTAAAGGAATTACTATAGCAGGAACCACCTGAGCTAATAGATGACATGCCTTACAAGAAGCAGTGCAATTGCGGCGCTGACCCAACCTGAGCTGGCTTTAGTGAACAGTAACACAACACAATACACCAGCTCTTCTGTCTTGAGTGACCACCATAACAAAGAGAGCACAAAGTCATGGACCAAATGAACTCAGTGGACATTTTGTCAATATTTTAGTGGGGGAATTTTTGAAGAGGCACTCAAGAAACAGGCAGAGCAGCTACCCAAAATGAGGATTTATTCCAATCAAAAATTACCTAGCACCGTGACAGATCAAAGTAAATTACAAGTTTGGATGTCAGGTGAGAATATAATACTACACAACTAACTCCTTGGTTTTATGGATATTTGCATACACTCACAAAAGGGAAAACCTCCCACTCAAGGGTATCTGGAGAAGGACATCACTCACACATGAAGAGTTGAGGGCTTAGTCGAGGGTATATCCAGAAATATTCACTCACCAAATGGCAGGGCGGGGGGATGAGGACTCACTCAATTATGAGAAGTTTCCTTGGGTGGCATCCTAGTCCAAGGGGAAAGTCCCTGACTGCAGTCCCACTCCCCCAAGGAGGATTGACTCAAATCACTTCTTCATAGGGGTTCCCTAGTTGAGTCTGACCTGTGATAAATTTTAATTGGTTGGAGGCAAGTGCACAACACAAGGAAAGTAGAGGCCTGAAATAAAGTAATCGGGTTTTAATGGCCATAAAACTCCAATCTTTGTCAGGCCTTTGGAAAGCCCTGGTCATTTTCAGGTATTTGTCACAGTAAGTGCATCTGTCACAGTGATCCATAGACTAAGTGAATGATATATGTGGATGATACATGTGAATGATATCAAAGGATGGGAAGTAGAGTGGTGGTTAATGAAGTTGTATTGGATAGTTTGAGACCCAAGCATGATGTCAATGGTGTGGAATAAGAGGTGGAGAATATGCTGGGTTTGGTTTGAATAGAGTTAATTTTCTTCATAGTAGCTAGCATGGGGCTATGTTTTGGATTTTTTCTGAAAATGGTGTTGATAATACAGGGACGTTTTTGTTACGACTGAGCAGTAGGTACACAGATTCAAGGCCTTTTGGCTCCTCATACTGGCCTGCCAGCAAGTAGTCTGGAGGTGAACAAGAAGTAGGGAGGGGAACACAGATGGGACCCCAACTGACAAAAGGGATATTCCATACCATTTAATGTCACGCTTAGAAATATAAAGCTGGGTGAAAAAGAAGAAAGGAGAACATGTTGAGAATGATGGTGTTTGTCTTCCGAAGTAACTGTTTTGTGTGATGGAGCCTGGCTTTCCTGCAGATGGCTAAAAATCTACCTGCTGATGAGACGTAATGAATGAATTTCTTATTTTGCTTTGCTTGCATGCACAGCTTTTGCTTTACCTGTTAAATTACTTTTGTTCCAACTGATGGGTTTTCTCACTTTTAGTCTTCTGATTCTCTCCCTCATCCTGCTGAAGTGGGGACTGAGCAAACAGCTGGGTGGTACTTAGTTTCTGTCTGGGCTTAAACCACAACAAGTGGTTCAACAAGAATTGAACAGAGCACCGTTGAAGCATTCCTTTTTTTTTCAAAATACTTGATATCATACTTCACATTATTTATAATGGTTTTAACAGATAAATATACCAATGAAAAAGAGATGAGCTCTTGCATAATGAAGACACCTCTTCCTTCCATTTTCTACACACGGATAGGAGCTTACCTGACAAGTGTATGCCTTGAACTTGTGCTATTAAGGCTCAGACATTTTATTTTTCACCTAAACAGGAAACTACTGTACAGATAAAGCTTTCATAATAAATCTCCAGACCACCACTGAACCTCTCTAACCAGCTACCCGTACAAAACCCTCAAAGCTACTAAGGACAACAAATTAGTTATCTCACAGTGTAAGTCCTGACCTTAGAGTACAGAGTACTTAAAAACCTTTACTTCACTTTAAATCCTTGCCTTTTTAATCTGCCACTGATAATCCTGGAGATCGTATAACTTTATTCTCTTTTAAATCCTTCCTTAAAACCCACCCCTCCTGTGACACCTGCAAATCTCTGCCAGATGGGACTATTTATACTAATGGCTATTTGTGACTTGCTTCAGCAAATGCATCTTTACAAACCTTATCTCATTATCTTTTTTCCACACCCTCAATCTGCCTGTCTATTTATTTATTGTCTGGATAATCTTAAATTCAGATATTACAAAAGTTTCTTTTACAAACAGAGCTGCCCTAATGATTTCACATCTTACAAAAACTAGCATCTGGAGGTGTGAATGCATGCCGTGGAAAAAAGGAAAGCATAAGGATGTAGAATTACTGTTTAAAGCATTATGTAAGAAAAAAAATAGCTTTAATTTCACTCTTTTAGTGGAATTTACACTTAAATATAATCAAGAACTCAAAAATAAATGAGCAATGAACAGCATTACTGTTCTGGAAATTTTAGGTAGTAGTTTTTCATTTTTATACCCTCTTTCCTTTTCCTGAAGGATAGGCAGATAAAACAACACAAGAGAAGCAGTGCTTAATGTGAAAAAGTAAAACTGACAAGGGCTTCTCTCATAACTTTAAATAAGTCATGCAGAATAGCTTCTGCATCATAAAACATTGACAGTCACAATTCTAAAAACAAATCAAAAAACCCTTGAGGTTGGTTTTTTTTTTTCCCTACCTTATAAGAGTTCAGCAAAAAGCATGAGAAGCTACTTAGAGCAGCTACTTGCTACCAGTTATATCTTTCTCAAAACAACAACAAAAAAAAAAAAAAAGAAGAAGAAAAATAGAGGCTTTTTAAAATATTGAAATATTTTGTAATGATATTTTATTTAAAAAAGAAATAAATAATCAAACAAACAACTTAATAAAAAGATTATTATCCTCTGGTGTGCTCATCCAAGCAGTTAACAGGCCTGATCCTTACAGTTCCTCAGGAAGACCCTAAGTATCTTCTTCCACCCTTCCCTTCCCCTCCCCATACTAAACCCACATACATTTCTTACCTTTAAAAATACTGGTCTCATTCAGACAGAGATCAGGAATCTAGTACACTAGTTGCTATTCAAACTCTTCTAATATCCTGCTGGGAGAGCAACCAGTGATAGGGCTAAACTTTCAAGTAGATCCAGTTGAATTCATTTGAAAATTCCGCCTGTGATGTAGATGCTTTTACCATTGCAGGCTTCAAGTTCTAGCCTCAAAGGATCATTACATTGTACCAGTGTTAGTGGAGGACATCGAGTATAAGAAGCCTTGTTTCGTGTGTGCAACAGTAATAAGACAGATTTACTGTGTGTATTCAGAAGCAGCCTCTACCACAGTCTCTATCCTGTGTGTGGAAAGACTGGGCTGTGTGGGTTACACGTGGTAAATCCACCCGTTCCCTGTACATGTCTGGCACGCTTGTTCTGGAGTGTTGGATAGTTGTGCCTGATGTTGGATTTACAACACCAGGGATAGGCTCAGGGCTGGAAACAGACATGTCAGAAGGACACACTGCATCTGTCCAAGAAGCACAGTGAAGCTAAGCAGGCAGTAAGTCCTCTTGTAGTTCTACCCACAGTACAGATGTCAGCTGCAGCCATCACACATGACTGGCTCTTAGAATCATAGAATCATTTAAATTGGAAGAGACCTTTAAGATTATTGAGTTCAACTGTTAACCTAACACTGCCAAGCCTACTATTAAACCATGTCCCTAAATGCCACATCTACATAACTTTTAAATACCTCCAGGGATGGTGACTCAACCACTTTCCTGGGCAACCTGTTCCAGTGCTTTACAACTCCTTCAGTGAGGAAATTTTTCCTAATGTCCAATCTAAACCTCCTCTGATGCAACTTGAGGCCGTCTCCTGTTGTCCTATCACTTGTTATTGGGAGAAGAGATCGATACCCACCTTACTACAACTCCCTTTCAGGTGGCTGTTGTGAGTGATAAGGTCTCCTCTGAGCCTCCTTTGCTCCAGGCTAAGCAATCCCAATTCCCTCAGCCGCTCCTCACCAGACTTGTGCTCTAGACCCTTTGCCAGCTTCGCTGCCCTTCTCTGGACACGCTCCAGCACCTCAATGCCTTTCTTGTGGTAAGAATCCCAAAACTGAACACAGTATTTGAGGTGTGGCCTCACCAGTGCCAAGCACAGGGGGAAGATTAGTTTCCTCATCCTGCTGGCCACACTGTTTCTGACACAGGCCAGGATGCCATTGGCCTTCTTGGCCACCCGAGCACACTGCTGGCTCATATTCAGTCAGCTCTCTTCTTCTGAACAACTCCTAATATGTAAAATCTGTTAGTATTACTTATTTTCCTAATGATTGCATGACACTACCTAAGTGCTAAATATTTGATAGTGACAACAGCCACAAAAATAAACGTTTACAGAAGATGAAATACAGCACACAAATTAATCTTGAGAGCTTTTGTTGTACATTTTCAGAATTTCAAATATTCAGTGTTTTTTCCCCCAAGCTACAGTTCCTTCACCACTGGAATTATCAAGTGAGAACGAGAAGAGTGGAACTAATTTCTGAGCTCTCCGGGTCCTGCTAATAATGTGAAATTGACTTAAAAACTTAATTTTCAGGAAAATTGTATCCAGACTAACAAAAAAAAAAAATCATCCCAAACTCTTGATTCTTATGTATTTGCTAGCTTAAGGTTGGTTTTGTTTGGGTTTTTGTTTGATTTTGTTTTTAGAGTGGGTTGGTTTTTTTAGATATATGGGGTTTAAGTCAGTGTTTTCCTTTGCAGAATGAGGCTAGGGAAAGGGGGTTTTATGCTTTATAGTAACTCCACATTATCAATACAGTGAGACCTGTATGAGGATTTAGAATTCCATGGAGACAGAGAACAGAAGGAAGAGAAATAGTATGAAAAAGAGAATAAAATTAGAGCAAATATTGTAAGGAATTGGCTGGTTCCTTTCTGTGTACTCTGTTAACATCCAGCTGGCAAAAAGCCTTCTAGCATATGAATGGGAAATTCTTCTAGGGGAAGGACTTTGCAACCTTTGTGAAAGAAGCCAGAGGCTGTATTAAGTACAATGCGCTGAAGGCAGCCGACTTTAGAGCCATTTGTAAAAATATTTTAGTCCTCTACACAGGGACATATTAAAACAGTCCAAAACAATTTTCAGTTGAAAATGCAAGTCCAGCAATATTAAAATGTTTTGCTTTGTTCCTGTTTGACTTGTATATACTCAGGTGAATACAGTATACTATTAGTTTGCATTACATTTCTATATTATGGATATGTTTTTGAATCTAAGTACTTCTGAATATTTCACTTCACACTGTAGTGAGATTTTGACTGTTCATCATAATTATAGTACTAAAACAAATTTAGAAATGTTAGAATTATCTCCGGTTAACATTTATGTATATAAAAAAGCCAGAGGACTACTGATAAAGGGAAAGATTAATGTTGGAGTCCAGTCTGTGTTTTCCATCCCAACCAACTTTCCAGTTTCTCTCCCTTCCTCTCTCTGACCTTACCGAGTCCTAGCCCTAATTTGTCTCTGTGTGTGATTTTCCTTGGGGACAAGGTACAGCGTTCCTGCTTATGGGACTCGTATCTGCACAGTGTTCCAGCAGTGATGCAGGAGCATTGAGTGTTGAAGGACAGGTCAAGTGCTGAAGTGGGAGTCTTGATAGCTTGGCAATTATTATATCAAATTTATGAAACACGTGGAAGGTATAGCTGCTGCCGAAGGGATGGACAGGTGAAACACCATGTTTGTCTTTTTTTTTTTTTTTTTTTAATTGCTAAGCTCTTTTGTGTAAAATTTTCTGACACACTTATTTGAGCATGATATCCAGCAAGACAAAAAGTATATCTGAGTAGAAGTTTGTCAAAATTGCAAGCAACTGAAAATATGATCTTTAAAAGGAAAATACCAGATATCAATAGATATGTAATAATAATTTCAATAACACTAGGGACTCTGCATTTGTTTATAGAGACCAAGACAGTTTTTCCCTTTTGTTTTAAAGGGATTGTGTTTTAAATGCTGGATCAAATTTTTTTAAAGGTGTAAGAAAGCTTGCAAAAAGTATGGATACTTTGTAAGAACAATTGGATATTTTGTTTCAGAAGAGGGAGAGAGCATTGTACTGAAGTTGTTCTAGGCAATAAAGTTGCTTTGGACGCTGATTGATTTCTAGAGACTGTGTTAATAAGAAATCCAATTGAGCACTTAGGCGCAAGTGGGAGTTATATGAGTTAGGTATAAAAATGCCTCTACCTTTTCTTCCAGCCCTAATTAGTGGATCACGTGCATCCTCATGGCTTAATTTCAAGGAGTGTTTTAAAAAAAGTCTACTTGCTTATTGGCTTTCTACTAGTTGTACAGATTCAACATCTGTTTTGTTCTTAGGGTTCAAGAGATCTCATTTTGATTAGTCTTTTTTTCTGTCTTAACAGGATTAGTGACTGTATGGTCTGTTTTGGCAGCAGACAATGTTTTCCTACGTATGGGGTATGATCTGCAGGCAGTGGATGTAACCATAATCTGGTGAAGGAAATATTAGACTTATGCTAATATGTTTTACATCAAAAGAGAAAAGCATCATGTGATTTTTTTCACAGAGGGGAAATCACTAAACAAAGGTTAATCATAACCAGTAACATTTATTATAATAGTGACAGTACCTGACATGGCAAGTGCTGATACGTGATTTTTTTACATATGGTAAATGTAAGAGAATGTGTTAAGCCGAAACAATATACTTTAAAAGGTTAACAACTATATAACTTTCAGCCCAGGGTCTGAGTTGCCTGGTATACAGGGTTTAGTTTGTTGCAGCACAGCCTTGTGACCTTGGTGCAGGTTTACTGAGAAGTTGTTATTGAAAGATATGTATGTCAGAGTCACAGAACATAAGGAAAGTTAAAACCTAAACAGGCAATTGAAAAGACAACAGTTAGCAGCTCAATGGTTTGAAAGAAAAAAAAACACTAACAAGGAAACTTATTTTGAAAACACTAAGAAAAAAAAAATGCAAGGAACCAATATGTAACAGCATCAACAGCCTGCCTTTTCCAAGAGACAACGGAGTTTGACCCTTGTCCATTTGACCAAGATCAATTTGGATCATAGAGGATCACCAGAGTTCTGGTGGGTGAGCCCATTAATGTCTTGTTACACAGACAAAACATAGCTCGAACTATCAATGGAAAAATAATATTTTGTACACTAAATTGTATACCTTCCCTGCAAAGTGTTCTTGTACATGGTAAAATTTTCTTCCACATATCAAAAGTGATGCAAAGGAGAATTAGAGCGGAGCCATTTGATTATGAGAATGCACTAGTCAAAACTGTTGGCTAAATGCTAAAAATATACCTCTTAAAAGCATGTTTGTAATACATGTATGCTGCTTAATTGTTCAGCTGCTACGAGTCATTAGTTTGAATAAAAGAAAAAAGGCTTCATGTCTATAAAATGCTGTAACTGGATGGTGTTAACCCAGTATTAATTTACATCATACTATCGATTATATGTAAACATAGTTTCCTTTCATGATGTGAAAANAGACCCTCCTTGTTAGTGAGGATGAGATCCTCAGTGAGGATCCTTGTTAGTGAGGATGAGTCTTTGAACTGTGAATATAGTTAGGCAGTTGGACAACCTGCCAAGGCATGTTTTACACTTCTCAACAGCGGATTGTTCAGTGCTAGACGAGACACCACGCACTGGGGATGTGTGTAAGCCACCAAATCAATCCCTCTGCTATGCTGAGCTGGACTAGATGACTCACTAGAACAGCTTTCCAACCAAAGTAATTCTCGATTAAACAATAAAATGCATGAAAAACTTCAAACCTCAGAAACAGGAGGAAAAAAGATATCAAAGACTGGTCCATACCTGTAGTCCTATAGTAACAAAGCAGATATATGTGTATGATGAAAGAATCAAGTCACAAATAAAAAATTCTACAGGAAATTAATTTAAGTTCAGTTTTCTCAAAGGATGATGTTGTTTGGTGTTTTTTTTTGTTTTCTTTTAATTTATTTTACTTTGCTATTCTCCATTTAGTAAACATTATTTAGATAAGTAATCAGCTGAAGTTTGGCTTGAACAAAAACATGTTTATTAAAATGTTGTGCCACAAAAGAAAACTGTAAGACAGTAAGATAATAGAATGAGGAGAGAGTAAGAAATAGTGTAATGTGCAAGAAATGTCCCCAGAGAAGTTCAAGATAAACTTAATTAATAAAGTGCATATATTTTACAGCTCTATAAAATAAATGATCTCCATCCAGCACTTCTAGATAAGTTTTCAAATTACAGAAAGCAAAACAGAAGTGGGTTTTTTTTCTCTTTTTTTTCTGTTTTTTTTTCTGGGAGGCCTCTTTATTGACGGAGTCAAAAGCCATAAAAGGTTTTTATGAAAATTGAAGACATCCCAGGAAAACATCTCTGTATCAGAACAAAGCTTCTATTTCATGTCTTCTCTGGACACTGTGAACTTCAGTGTATTGACTTCTATATGGGTATTAATACGGTTTTCTTCGTAATGACTTATATATATCAGAAAAACTATATAAAGGTTTTGCTGTGGGTTTTTATTTATTTATTTATTTATTTTAAATGGTCATTATTTTCTTGTGTTGTGAATTCAGTGAATGCTACAAGCCCAAGTCTCACCTTCACAAATGAGGAACAGTGGGAAAGAATTCAGTGGTGCTTTTAAGATTTGTGATGGTTTGTTTTATCTGAAGACGTAGAAAGTAGCAAACTTTTATTTTAATATTGCACATTCTCATAGGGTCCTTTTTTTGTAAATCATAATAACCGCAATTTGCAGAACAACCCCTCTTTTCTTACAGTTCTCCCAGAGTAATCCTAAGCCTTATTTATCAACTAGGTAATGTTTTTGTAACAGAAATAGAAAGATAAAAAAAAACTTTCAAAAGCAGAAACAGTAATATATGGTAATATGTGTTAATTTAGATCTTTATACATACAGAGACAATCTCAGATGAAGAAATTTAGAAATTTCCTAGTTAAATTTTTAATATTTTTCACTGTTGATGTTTAATCAAATCTTTTGACATTTTTTCTTTCAAAGATTTGATTCCCATATGCATGTCTTACTGTCAAACCTACTACAAAAACTGAAATTTTAAGCCAGAATGAGAGCATAATTTAATCCCTTCAAAAGTATTAAAGAGAAAAAGAAAATACATTTTTCTGTAAGTGTTATTATTGATTAATTTAGTTATTTTTAATGCTTAGCATTAGCCACATAGGCTTTCACAAACAGGTTTTAACCATGTATAAAGAACCTGGTTCTCCCCTTCCTCTCCAGGAGAACTTCTGTACTACTTATTCGAACGGTAGTAGAAGGAAAAGTTTAAAGATTTTTAGCTGTCTTACAAATGAGCACTATTGATAAAATTTTTTCCTCTAAAATCTGAGCTAGGTTTTGTTTCCCAGATAATGTCTCTTAAGTTCAGTGATGAAAATAGATAAATATTTTTTTGTGATGGTTGAAATTGGTTTAAAGTTTGTTTTAGCTTTCTGTCCCATTTACTCAGGTTTTTACAAACACTTGGAGAAAACAAATGAGACGTTTTCATTAATCTTAGTTTCTGATTACCTCTGCTTACTCGTAAATCTGCAGATGTCTATTCTTTTATACGTGTGATGTATAGGAAGATGAGTATAGTTGAAAGCAAGCCAACATGACTAAAAGAGTGATTTGCTTGAGAGGTAAGATCTAGTTTAAATAACAAGGAATGCTTGCTCTGGTGTTAGTTAGATCTTTCGACTGTGTTATATCCTTTCACTTTCTCACCAATAAAATGAAAATGACGTTTAGATGAGGCTATGCTAAAAAAGCACAACTGTTTCTAAAACACTGTTGTCTCAGCCCCATTTAAACACTCTGTGGTTCAGGCACTTTCTGCACTGGTTGTCTGGGGGCTGTGGGATAGGAGAGGGGGTTAGGGGGGTGGAGGCAGATACTGTACCACCCTGATGGCCTTAGAGTCTCTGCTGTCCTGGCACCCTGAGCCTTGCGTATCCTGTGTCCTGACACTCTACTGTCATTCTTATCCTCACAAGCTATTGAATTCCTTGGTTAGCACTTACCTGGATTCTCAATAACTTTGACACATGGTCAAAATATGAGAAATGTGAAAATTACAATTTTTTTTTTAGCTGCTATGCTACTCAGACTGGCTTCTGCTTTGAGAGGACTTGATTATGAGTGCACTAAATTAGTGTGAAATACAATATTATTGCAGATAAATTGTTTGCAAGTGAAGTATTACCCCAGGAGATTTTTATATTAAAACCTGAGAGTAAGTTTGGAAATATTTTAGGGACACGACTGTTTTAGAAAAGGTGAAAGCATGATGATTTATGCACCTGAACAAGACTTGAGATGTACATTTATGTAACATTTCTATTCATGGACTTACATCTCTGTTGCTCAAATTTTCTGAAACTGGCTCTGATCCCAGTAAATTCCACACAAGACAAAATTCGGCTTCAGATGAGTTTCTTTCTTTCCACTGCAGAATTTTGGCAGGATCACCAAAATAAGCTAGGATTAGCATTAGACTTTAGATTTCAACTGCCATATTATAGATTAAACATCTGCCTCCTCAACATGATGGTCCAGATGCTATGTCTAGCTCAGGAAGTCACTCATTAATTGCTCAAAAGCCAGAGGAAGTATTAGTCTCTATGCTCAGTATATTATTATACACTTTCCATAAACATCTGCTGCCAGCCCCTGATTCAGATGAGCTTTTGACATGTCTCAGTTGCAGACCATAGATTCTAGAAAGAATATTGTACACCTAAACTAATTAGAAAAGCTAAAAATTCTCAGCTTTTCCACAAAGCTGCCACTAATGACCTTACAGAAGACCACAAGCTGTTGTGAGAGTTTACAGTCCTCCATAATGTTTAAAGCAAAACCCAGCTGTACTTTAAATACATGGAAATGTATATAGAGACATGGATATGTAAAGCTTCACAAGCATTTGATACTGCCCAGGACATGAAAGTGGGGTATGTTTCACACCCTGAAAATTGAGTTAATGATCTCTGTTTCATAATGACTTTTCAACTTGATTTTTACTATCACGTTGCTACTTGTAGATCTGCAGAGCAGTAGCACAGCTAAAGGCTGGAAGGTACTGAGGCTGTTTCAGCAGTGAGTGATTTTATTTGGCTGGCAAATTTAATTTCTTTTTCTCTGGGTGGTGGATTTGAGATGTAATGTAAGTTCAGTCATCTCCATCAAATCCAGCTATGTTGAGAGTGAGACTTATTAGGTATTTCATGTAATATATGCTGGCTTAGGTCTGATATGTCATTTATCTTCACTTGTGAGGAGACCTTAGAATTCACTTGTGGTAATGTCATTGATGATTTATTAGTCTCCTCACTTTTGAAGATAAATGTCGTATCAGACCTTAGTCATTATACCTTTCCGCTACATATAAATCCAGATTTAGAAAAGAGAGTGAAAAAGAGAATAAGGGAATATTCCCAGATGGTTTGTGGTTAAGGGATGTCAAGCTTTCTGTGGTAGAAATTGGACATTTACTTTAATAAATCTTGTTGTTCGAACATTTCTTCTTTGACATATCCCTTCAGGCAGATGCCACTGAAACACTCAGATGCCTCCTTTCATACTGCACAAAACTTTTTTCTAGGAATGCCAGCAGTGATTCGTAAACGCCCTTTTAAAAGCTTTACCAGAGGAAATGGCTTGCAGAAAGAGAGGTGCATTTGTCAGGTTCACAGAAGGGTAGAGTCCCCATTTAGAAATGAAACCTGATTGCCACATATGTGTATCTTCTGTCCAATTTCATGAGCTTTCATATATCAGTGAAAACTCAAAGAAAAAACTGTCCAAAAACCAGAATAAAACAAGACTTAAGACCGAACACCATTCTTGTTCATTTCTAAGCTTCCATGGATACTGTATTGTAAAGGATCACAAATCTGTTGAGTCTGATTTTCCCTTTTGGATCTTAGAGACTGGGATCATGCCTTTGCTGTACAGGATACAATATCCAGAATGGAGTTAAGCAGTTGTGTGACAGGCTGAGTTAGAATTATTACAGATATGCCACTTGCCATGATGAAGACATACAGGAAGCCAAAAGGGATACAAATAGTATCATTGTAATTTAAGTCTTCGTAGATTATTCTTAACAGCTGAAGATGTTTATATTGTCAGAGCATCGGGTTTTTTTGGAGTGATTTTCTAATAAACAAATTAACCTTCTTGAGTTTGCAGCCTCTTCGCCTTGGTAAAAGCCATTTAGAGTTGGTCCACTTTGCTTAGCCTGATGTGAATATATCATAAAATCTGTATCTGCAAAGCAGCTTGATTTTTGTACAGAAACAATCAAATTGCCTTCCAGAAAAATGTTTGTTATGTTGAAAGCTGTCAGGACAGCTAAGCTAAGCAAGAGCACTCATACCTGCAACCTAAATGTTGCCTGTAAGCAGGCTGGTTCTTAAGGATTTAGTTTTCCTGCATTCATTCCTCCTGCAGATCCAATAGATCCCGTTTGATGAACTTTGAAGCCATGCTTCTCTTAGATATTTTTCAGAGGGAAAGAATACAAAAAAAAGAATCTTTTTTTTTTTTTTTTTGACATCTCTTATGAAATGCACAAGGAATATGTTAAATGTGTATGTCTGTGTGCTCGCATATAGATGTATGTAGACCATACTATATACCATAATGAAACACTTGTCCCACCTAATGCAGTAATATCTCTACGAACCAGTAGATGTCATCCCAATAGGAAGAATATCTTATGTATACCTTCACTAGTTAACTTTCAGTTAGCATTAAAAATTTCTAAAGGAAAAAAAGGAATATACAAAAGTAAATGCCTTATGCCATATATCTATCTCAGTGGTATTATGATTTACAGATTTATTTTTTTTACCATAATGTACAGGTCCTTCACAAACTTTTCATGTCAGTGAAATATGCATGAATTATATTTCTCCATTTAATGTTGTTGGCCCAAAAGAGAGCGGAACAAGAGATTAGGATGGATTTTATTTGGAGTATGTGAGATATACCTAGAATTATAAACCCCACAGTCCTTATTTCTCATTGTCCCTTTAGAGGAGTTTATGACTGCCTGCCATAGCTCCCTTTGGACTGTTAGACGTTTATTCCAGGAAAGCTTGAAATGAGAGACAGATTATGTGCTAAAGTAGGAGCTAGGAGTGTCTATGTTTGTAGACTGTCCTCATTTCTTTGAAAACATGTAGGTGGGTAGAGTATGTGGCAGGTTACCCTTGTGAGAAAGGCTTGGTGGAAACTGCTAAAACTGGTAGAACTGTTATGGGAGCTGTTAGACAAGAACTTGCTTCTGAAGTTGTACCAAAATTTTTCACTGTGCACAAGCCAGATGGCCCGTCACATTTAACCATATCCTGAGAATGAAGGTGGAGTGAAAATGTGCTAAATCAATGGTTGCTTTTTCAAGAAAAACAGGCGAACAACCCAAGTATATCCACCTAACAGAATTCCAGATTATTTTACCACAAAATCAAGTCTACTTAAAAAAAAAATAAGATTTAATGTCAGATCCCCAGATTTGCCAATTAATATCTGAATGAAAAATTTGCTGCTAGAAGCAAGTCACAGGATTTGTCTTATTTTAGGCATAATCAAAAGATTTCTGTTTTACAAACTGATGATCAATCAGTTTATCACAAGTTCAGTCAGGGTATACTATATACTCTATGCATCACAGAGCTAGTTTCAAGAGTAATTGTGAAGTGGAACTATGACGTTACTAAGAAATTGAAAAGTACTCTGTAAAAGTTTAGAAGGACATCTAAACACCTTGGTTTTACAGATAATATGCCCATAGTTTAAGTTTGTCCAATGCTTTTAACAAATTAGAAATCTATTCTGCGCTTCAGCAGAGTTAAGATGAAGAGCAGAAAGAAAAGCATGATGGGGGCTTGTGAGAGATGCAGCTGCCCTAACAAAAATCTAACAATGGCCAGGAATTACTGGAGACATGATAAAGATCAGTTTGCCTCACAGTCATTAAATGGCAGCTCAGAGTGATTAACCTGCACTTCAGGCCCTCAGCCTGCCTCTGTTGTGTACTTGTCCCCTACTAATTAGAATGACCAGAGAGCACACACGACTAGGGTTTAAATGGAGGCCTGACAGAGAGACAGTTTTCAGTTGGTTCTCTCAGAGTAACTAGGCCTTGCAGTCGTGAACCCTCTCATAGAATTGGGGATGCCATCCAAGGATGTTTCCGTGGATAAAGTGAGTCTCAGCCCCTCTTTGGTAAGTGAATATTTCTTCTGGATTTATCCTTGAGTGAGCTCTCACCCCTTTTGGGTGAGAGATCCCCTTTGAGTACCCTTGTGTGGGAGGCTTTCCCTTTATGAGTGAGCGTGCACATATTTTGGGTCATCTGTCTAAAAAGAACAGTCCTTCAAGCTTAGGAATTAGGTGCATAGTACTATTTTCCTGACTGACATCCAAACTTGTAATTTAATTCTGTCAAAAGGAGCGCTGAGTAATTATGGTTACAATAAATCTGCGGTCTGCTTTGTGGGTGCCTCTGTGACAGGTTTATTCATAATAGTGCCTTAGCGGTCTGTTACTGTGTTACACCATTGTGTTCTTTATACAGATATGTTAGAAATGGTGCAAGAGAACCAAACAGAATGCAAACATAGATTCAGAGAGAAAATAATGTCTTTTTTTTTTTTCTCAGTCTCATAGACCTTCCCAAGAGAAAAAATTCAATCTCCAAATGAAATCTCTCCCCCTAATGCTGTGATTGAACTAAATCAACACCTGATGAAGTATCCCAGCAACACAGCATCAATTATATTAAGATCAAAAGTTAGTCCTTGTTATAGCATAAGCCGAGTCAAATTCCAGTACTAAGAGTGTATAAGTGATTTTTCAAGATTAAAGGGATTTAGGCAATGCTTAAATCATCATATATTTTTAATACATAATGCCATCTTATTTCCAAAATAATTTTAAAGTGATATTTTATGATACAAAATTAGTTTCAGTGTAAAAGGAGAGGTTACATTCATCCTTTAGTCTTCGCAATAGAAAAAAAGATAAATAAAAAATTGATTGTTCCTTTGATATGATGTGATTCATAACACCTACAACCTCTCATGGACCACGATGTACATCAATGTTCCTTCCATAGTACTAAAATATATCCAGAGTTTGCATTGTGAAGATTAATCTGGACTGAATATTTTAGTGAACATATAGATAAATATATACTGTATGTATTAACAGCAGGGAGATTGTCCAGCATTGTGTATTAGTACTACGCATTTGAATGACTATTAAGAAAAAAAGGAAAACTTGTAGAAGAAAATAAACCTCTTCCAAGCTTTTCATGCAGTGAGTTTGGCTGAGGAATCAAAGCATAAATGTCTGAATATTTCCAGAGGAGAGAAACTTTTTTTTTTCTAGGATAAAATTATTAGTATTAAATACTTCACAGCAACAAAAGGCCAAGAAAAGAGATATTATTTCTGCTTTGTGGAAGCTTTCTTTCCAACAGAATTTTCTCAGCTGACATTAAACCCTGCTTGTAGAGACACAACAGAAAGGGAGGGAAGAATCCCTTTGTCTCTTGTTGTTGTGGTTCAAGTTATCAGAAATGTTAACGAAGTACCAGTACTGAGATACTGCACACTGTTGTATCATTAAGACCGGAGTTTAATAAACAGCTTGCTTGCAATGCTAGCTAAAACTCTGAGAGAATTCTTATATTACATTACTGGCTTGTATATAACGCTTTGTGTTCTGTTTGAGGTTTGTCTTATTGGTTTTGTTTGTTTGTTTGTTGTTTTTTTTTAATTTCAGAGAGTGGTTAGATTTCATTTGGCCAAGCAATGAAACCAGTAATTGTAGCATGTATCTTTTCATACCCAACAGTGCGGTACTTCGAATATCCACTCACTTGGAGTTTTTGTTTCGTGTCTCTGAATATGTCTGGTTTATCTCAGAAAAGATGATTCAGTTTGTATACCAGTGCTAAATGGTCTTTATTTAGTATGCATGGAATGATAAGTTCACTCTGGTTTCTGTATAATTGACTAGATGAAGTCAAATTGACAACTACTTCAACTACACTGTATCAGGGATGAACTGCACCCAAATACATATTGCACTATGGGTATATGGGTAGAAATAAATGACTATTCAGGAGTTTGGTGCACATTTTTTTTTCTCCTTGCAGAGATTTTTCTGGTGGGCATAAATCTCTAGTTGATATTTTCCTTTACTTGAGTTATCTACCCCTTAATAATTTAACATTTCAGATGTTGTCTTGGAGATGATTGCTGCAATGCAAAAATGAATCTATGCCTTTGCTGACTAGGTAACATGCAGGTATCACACATGTTACTGCCAATTGAAAAAGTAGTGATTTGATCAGACAACTGGAATTGCAATGAAGCTTCTTTCTGGAATGTTTAAGGGAAGTTAGAAATCCTCCAAAGATAACAAAGGCTCAGAAGTGGCAAAATAAGCTGTTTAAAAATGACTCTCGGAAGGATCGAGCCTGATTTTTGACTTGTGGTATGCAAGAAGGTTTGTAGTATCTAGTGTAGTATTTATGAGATGAGCAAGGTCAGAGTAGGTGCACTGAGTGGGAAGCCGGCTGATGGCTAAACAGAAAATAAATAATAAAGGATGCTTTTCAGTTGAAGTCATTCCCTGGATTGGCTCAAGACATGATTGCTGACCTGGCTGAAGGAGAATTGTGGAGTTGAATGGGTCAGTATGGGGCTGATCTTTTCAGCGTGAAGCAGGTACATACACCGGCCTAAAGTGATGGTAACATCACAGCCCTGAAGGAATACTCCTGTAGCATTGAGTGTAGGTGAATCTTTTGGTACTGCTTTCCTCTGAGGCACTATGGCTTTGTTTATGGAAGTATGAGTTTTATGGTTGCCCCTCTCGCTCCCATACCATAGGCAGACCGAAAAAAAGTTACAAGACACTCTGTTTAGGTTATCAATCTGTTAAAAGTGCTACAGATTGTGTCTTCTCCCTATTTTAGGGGTAGTCCTATATAACCAGTGTCTCAGTATAGTGAGTTGATGACTATATGCGGTTATTAACTTATACCATTCCTTTCAGAATGAGGTAACTTTTGCTACAGTTAATTTTGAATTTCAAGTATTTGTTCTCTCCTCACCTAAATTCTGTTTGGTAGTTAACTTTTTGCTTGTATGTATTGCAGCTGGGTTTTCTTGGTGGTCAGCACTTCTGACAAAACTTGAGCAGCAGCTCAAAGGGCATGGACAAAGTGATCCTTCTCTATATTTCAGCTTTATTACTATCAAACCATTATATGCAATGAGAGGTGCTGATTGTAAGGTATACTCCCCCAGCAAATATTTCAGGAATTTAAGCCAGTCATTCTCAATGATATTTTAAGTCTTCCTCCAGATGTTTTAAATGCAACCGCCTAGAGAGAAGTGATTGATATGCTAAATGTATTTTCCTCCTCTGAACAAGGTTTGGCATTCCATGGTCTGGTGGTCCTCTTGACTAGGAAGCACAACACTCTTTGAGATCCAGCAGCTTTCCCAGGATTATTTCTAAGAAACATGAGGGATCACTAAGATGCTGAAGCACATATAGATCTTTGATTCATCTCTTTTGATAGGAAGGTGCACACATAGTATTGTTTGTTTTTTTTTATTAAGCTTTGTTATTTTTTTAACATACCAATTTTCCAGTGAGGGGCGACAAACAATAATATTTTGGGCTGGTTTTTCATTTGATCATTTTTTATAAATTAAATGTGTAAACCTGTGTCAAAATTATTTTCTCTTTGTTTTCTGTGGTAATTTCAGAAAGTAATTGTTGCTTGTATTTTGCAATGACTTCAGATTAATGGCAAATATGCACCATCAATTTGTATTGAAACCATTGTTAGATAAATAATAATTACTTGGCAAAGTGCTTGCTGAAAATGCAAAGTCGATTAACTTGAACATTGTTTTACATTCAGCTGTAATTTATAAAGGATCAATCAATGAGTTTTAGTGGTATTTACATCTTTTCAAGCAGCTATAGCATAGAGCTAACATAAAGTACATAAAAAATATTTTTAACTCCTGTCTTTAATTTCATTTCTTTCAAATGGTAACTTTCAGAAGTTTGATGACTTTCAGTAAGTGAAACTACTGTCACCCAAATGCTCTGCTTGGTTTGATCTGCTTCTAAATATATAAAGAGATATATGTGCTATTTTAATAGTACTGGACCAGATCCTATTGACCCTTACAGTAAATTTTTCAGTTAGCAGGACAATGTTTTTCAGAGCCTGAGAATGAGGCAGTGTAAATTCATACCAAGAGGAGCACCAAGACATCAATTTTTAAAAAATGGTATTCTATTTTAGAGCTATATTCAGGTCAAATCAAAGCGTTATTAATTCATAGCATCTTTACAGCAAACATGCAGTACCATTATCTGTAGTAACTGTGTTACTAAGTTCTACTTATTGAAAGGTCTTTTTTTGGTTTGCTTTACTGCGTTTATATCTTCAGTTTGTGTGCTTTTCATGATGGGGAGAGAAAGGGGAAGTAATGGGAACACAAAGAAGATAGAGAAGAAGCTTCTAGATTATGAAATCTATTCCTTGCAGGCACTATACTAATCAACCGCTTTAAAAACCTTACTGAATTTTCTTATAAGCACTTGTGTTCTTTTTGTCTCTGTTATTTTCAATAAGGACTGCTTCAAAATTTAATAGGCAGGAAGGCTCAGAGCCTGTTCCTAAATTAAATCTAAATTTATTCCTGCTCATTTGATGCCCGTTTGCTCTTGTGCCAATGTTCTCCTTTAGCTCAAGAGGTTATTTTCTCTCCTTTATACTTATTTCCTTGTTTTGTCTGAAGACAGCAATCCTATTCCTCCTCATCCTTTGTTTTTCTAGTCTAATGAAGCAAGCTATTTTGTTCATCTTTCAAGAGAAAAAGAAAATCTTTTATGGGTCATCCTTTGCTGTACCATTTCTTCTTCAAATTTATCGTTCTGTTTATAGACTCACATTAACAATGACAGCATTTTTTTTTCATCGTCCTTTAGGTAACAGAATGGGAAGAAAGCTCTTATACACTCTCCCTTACTTCCTATCTCAATTGTCTTCAGGTAGACGTTGGCCTTTGTTTTGTGTGAAAAAAATTATTAACTGCAGTTGACATCTAGAATGATTTCAGCTGAAAAGCTCACTAAATCACGTTAAAGGGCATAGAAAAACACCCACTGATTTTTGCTGCTTTAGAAACATTATCTCATTAAGTTACTAAACAATTATGGGTATCAGAAGGCACAAGTAGAGACATTTATCCTCCCCTTGATGCATGTGCAGGACCGCAGTAAGCCCATTAGAGCTGGCGAGATTTATGGATATTTATAGTAGGAATAGCAGGCCGCAGTGGGTGGTAAAGGGGGAGCAGGAGTCTGAACTCAAGATTTGGAAGCCAACAGCTTGAGTTCTAATTAATACTGAGTGAACATTTTGAAGCAAGTAACATGTTCAAAAAATGCTGTTCTTTTGCCTGTTTTGTACATTACCTTGCAGACAGTCTATAATACCAAAACTTAATTTTCATTTTATTTCTGTTGGAAGAATCTACTTTTTGTATGGAGAAAATGTTTCTAGAACTGTTTCTGAAATACTCAGTGGTTGTCTGCTTTGCAAATGCACAGAATTCTTTCTAGGCTGTTCTTGGGGAACATAAACTTGGAAAACGAAAGGATGTCCTGAGTCTTTCATGTAAAGGGGATGGAGGGAAGAAAAGGAGCTGGAGATTTGGGGATGTGAGGGACATGAGGACATTTTAAAATCATCTTGCCTCCTTAAGACAAAAATGAGCTTTTGAATTAGTACCATAGCAGGACCTTAGATTGAATTATACTTGTGTTCTTTCCACAGACATTCTGAAAGACATTGATTCACTTGCATTTACTCATGTCGTACTTTCACCAAGTAATTGTATGTGGATAGGAATGTGACATTACTTTTGTAAGTTCTTGACTGATCCTGTCATGGATGATGTGATTGCCTGTAGAGACCCAAATTCATTCCCATATACAGCACTATTTATTGTTTTATGTGTTTGCTGAGAGTATAAGCTTTAATACAATATTCACATCTTTTCCATTTTCTAAAATCATTATTTGAGGGTATGGTGCACTGCAGTTTGCAAAGAATTGTACTAAACTCTTCTAATCTTCTTTTGCATTTTGGAAGGTTGTTGCATTTGGAAGATTGTTGATTTAAATGGTTTACTCTGAATTTCAAGCATATTTTTTTATATATTAACTGATCGATGTCTGTTGTGTCTGTTATGTTCCCTTTATGGCAATTTCTTCTTATTTTGAAGTCAAACCATGCATACTGTTCTGTTTGGCTCTTTTTTACTGTTACGTTGCCAGGGCAATGGCTGAAGAGTTGCAGAATAGTTCCCCATGGCTTACTGTCCTCCTTACCTCCCTATGTATGTCACATTATTTCTTCTACAGCATCTGCCAGTTATACTCAGCAAAAACATATGCTCTTCCTATAGTCCATTTTCAGTTAAGTGAAGCACTTCTGTGCTTTTGACCACTTGGCCCTGTTTGCCAGAGCTGTGATAGACACAGATCCCTCAGTCTACCTTGCAGAGTGAGCAGGGGTGCTTTGTCCCCGGAACAATTTGCTTCTCTGTTTCTGGAAGCTGATTTCAGTGTTATGCCAGTAGAGAAAAATGTCTTGCTGATATGTTGCTTAATAATATATTTTCAGCTTGTACGGTATCTATCAACAAACATTAAAAATAATTTTCCTTTGGTTCACATTGTAATTGCCAGCTGTTACATCAGAATTTTCGTATTTCTTCACCCTTATAGCATACTTTTTGGCCCTACTGCTGTTAACCTGTTCCTTCCTGTCAGGGCAGAAGCAGGTAACCATGACTATTATTTGCCATTCAAATCTGATATTTTAACTTTCTTAAGCTGCTAAATACTATGAAAACAAAATTTCTTCCATCATGATAAATTAAACAGTATATATGCAGCTACTGCTCAGGGATATGACATTACAGTATAAGATAACTCTTTATAGCAAGGTGTATGCAAGTTAGATCTGTATCTCCTATGTATTTCATTCTATCAGGCTCCTGAGGAGTTTTTGTAGATAAGATTTAAACTGCTTGTTTAAATAAGACGAAAACTGCTTGTGCTTTTTAACATCTTGTTACAATTATAGATTTCATCCTATGAAAACCGTTGAGCATTGTATCAGTGCTATCTAAGCATGATCTACGGAATCATAAATATCAATGATGCCTGACATATGTGAGTTCTTTTCTACAAGACTGGAGGGAAACCAAGGATCTCTGAGTGCATTACGTGTTGGTCTAATATTTTAAGTTCAGTTCAAGTTAAAGGAAAATGAATTCCCTATTCTGTTAGAGTCAAAAAGTGTATGTATTCATTAGTAAGCATGAATGTACTTAAGAAACTTCTGGAACAATTGCACCTTAACAAGGCCCTTTAGGAAGCCTACATGAACACCATTTTCAACTGACACATTTGATATCATACAGTAAAAATTATTCTCTGAAATGTATGCTATTTATCTTGTACCTTAGTGCACAGGCCTTGCTTATTTGGTGAGGAAATGATGGAGTTTGCATGGTGAATTTAAAAATCCTGAAAATTCTTTCAAATAGCTGCTGATTACAGCCTGATATATGTGGTTGCAATTCAAATGGTCTGTAAGGAAAAGTGTGTGTATTGTCTAGTTTGTTTGTAACCTGAGGTACAGATATTGTATTTATAGTATTAAAGATCTAGCTTTTCATCATTTCATCTTTTACTGTATAGAGTAAAAAGTATCTTGAGAGAGCAGGGAGTATGTAACAGTGTAGAAAGCGACTTGGCATTTCAGTGGTCCTGGTAACAACTAAAGAGAAAATGAATTTGATTTTAACACTGTGGGTTCGATTAATCTGCAACACAAACCCCCACAGTCATTGACACCATTTAGCTGGCAATCAGCGTCTGCTCAGGGGAGGTCTAGATTTGGATCACTGACAGTGCTAACAGTCAGGTACTTGATAAAACCTCTCTAAGGCTTGTATGTGCTTTGATTTAGCTCAGTGATAGTGAACCTTCTAAAATATTTTTCCAGTGTTTAAACTGAGACATGCCTACTGTGAGAGAGGTGTTGTAACACCACAGGCCACAGCACTGGTTCTGGTTCTGTACAGCCTAATCTTGTTACCTGATGTATTTAGCCAATCACCAATCAACAAAATGTTCTTTCCACTTACCTTTGAAAATTTTGTGTAATTGATTCTAAAGTTAAATAATAAATAAATAAGCTTTGAACTTAGATGAAGTCAGATATGATACAATTCTTCACTAACACCTTTACAAAAAAAAAAAAAAAGGATTGATTTTCATGTCAGAGTGGATGTCTAATTAGTTAGCCGCTAACAATGTTTGGTCTGAAGATTAAGATGGCATTTTAGAAACTCCTCTGCTCTGCAAAATGTGTGCTACATCAGACAGCTTCGCATTCATAAAAGGAACATAAGTTAATATTGTAATTAAAAGAAATTATAAATACTCCAAGTTACAGGAAGTCCCCAGGCTGCTTTATATAGGGTGGAATTCTCATTGTATGAAGGAGTTCATAAGGAAGTTTCTCCAAATTAGAGACTCCCATTTGGGAATTGCACTACAGAAGAAGTCACTATTCTGAAAAAATGGTATGCAGCTCTAAGAATTTGGAACTGTCCTTGTCAGTCCTTAGGTCAATAAAATACTGAAGACATGCTGAAAATCAGTTCATAAATGCAAAGCATATCATTCTTCTTCTTTTTTTTTTTTTAAATTTTGTTCTTAATCTGGTAATTAGTTATCCGGTTTTGCATTTTAGCAAAACAAAACATATCCTGTGTTCCATCCAAATCCTGTCTGGTACTATGAATGAATATAGGTTAATATTGATATTCCACTTTGTCATAGTGTGATCCTACACAGCTGGCAACAAAGAAATGACACAGCCACTCACTCGCTCCTACCTTCCTCCAGTGGGATGAGGAGGAGAAAATAATAAAATAAAAGTCTTCAGGGTCAAGATAAAGGACAGGGAGGGCTCACTCACCAATTATGGTCATGGGCAAAAGACAGACTTGAGTTGCGGAAACAAAATCAATTCAATTTAAACAACAAAACCACCAATAATTCACCAATTGATCAGCGTAGGGCAGTAATAGATACAACCAGATCTTATAAATAAACCTTCCCTCCACCCCTCCCTTCTTCCTAGGCCCAGCTCTGCTTCTTCCTCTCTGCCAGTGACACAGGGAGGCAGAGAATAGGGGTTGTGGTCAGTCCCAGTCCATTCCATGCTGTTTCTGCCACTCCTTCCTCCTCAAGGAGAAAACTCCTCACAGTCCTCCCTTGTGGCAACGTGGCATCCATCCCACAGCAAACAGTCCTTTATAACCTTCTACCGGTATGGGTCCCTTCTATGGATTGTATCCCTCCCAGAAGTGGACCGCTTGCGTGTGGACTTGCCTCAGAGTCATGGACTTCTTCAGGATCAGTCCCCTACTCCAGTATGGCGTCCTCCATTGGCTGCAGATGGGATTCTGCCCAATCATTGATCTCTAAGGGCTGCAAGAGGCTCAATCTGCCATTTCACCATGGACTGAAGAGGAATAGCTGCTCTGGTGCACCTCCCCTACTCCTTCCTCACTAACCTAAGTCTCTGGATGGTTGTTTCACTCACATCCCACTCCTTTCCAAAACAGAATTGCTCCCAAAACATAGGAACTGGGCCAACAAGTTTGCCTTCTTAAATAAGTTATCACAGAAATGCTGATTGGCCTGGCTTTGTCCAGAAGTGGGGAGCTTCTCAAAGCTTCTTACAGAAACCATGCCAGTAGCCCCCTCCCCTGCTACCAAACCCACCCTTAGGCACAAACTCATGTGACATGATGGGCATAACAAAAGTGTGTAAATTGAATGCAAGAGTGCCTTTTACCCAGCACAGTATAGATGATTGACAAACTCAGCAGGTTTTCCCCTTGCTAAAATGCAAGGGACTCATTTAGAGAGGCAAGCCATGAAAACCAAGTCATGAGTCAGAGCATCATGAGAAAGTGCCAGGCAGAAATTTTGTGGCAGGCACAGAACAGCAGGAGTGAACTTGAAGTCTGAATATTGCATGGCAGATATGCCTGCTCATTTCTTAAGTTACTACATTTCTGACCTCCTCAGTCTTGTAATGTGTTCACCCCAGAGGTCCCACAAGAGACTAAAGATTCTCAAGAGATTTAAGCTTAACCAAGACTCTGAGCTGGCACAGCTGGGTGACGGACAGTAGTCTCTGACCAGGAACAGAGAAGAAAATCTGGTGCAGGGGCAACTTAAAATGCCACAGCTGAATCTTCGGGAGCTTGTCCGGTAGAGAAATACCAACTAGCTCCCAAAGGCATTCAGGTGTCTAATGTCTTACTGACACTCATTTTTTTCATCTGCTAAGATAATTTTGTTTCTCTGCTGCTTTTATTTGCCCTCGTTGAGAGATTCAATTACTTTGTCTCTAATATTGACATTCTTTCAGCAGTGAATAACAAAATATCTGTTTAAAATGAAAAATAGGAAAATGCAAGCCTATGAATATAGATGAATTTGTAAATTCCTCTAAAAAGATCCTAGTTTAACCTTCTTTTTCCACTACATAATATGTCATAGATTCATATTATAATTGAACTTCTGATTGAAAGTCCATACTTCATGAAACTAAGAGAAATGAAGTAATAATTAAAGTAATTAAAAAGGCAATTGTTGCTGAACTTTTAAACTTTCACAAGGAGAAAAGCTGTAACATACAAGGCCTGAAAAAGGAGAGTGCAGTAGAATTATTGGAAATGTTAAGGATACCATTAAAAAGTTGTCAACCTAAAGAAAGATGACAGCCATAATTAAGCATACATTTGTTTCTGTGTGTGTATTGTTAAATATACAACAGGACTGGCTTGAGAAAAATTACTTAATGATAGTTTAAGGAATATGTTTTACCTCCTGCGGTGAAATTTTGCAGTAGCTTCTGACTGCCCTCTGTCCAGCTCTGATTTAATTATACGTAGCATTTTCTCCTACTTGCCTTTGATCTATAGATAGAGCAAGGGGAAACATTTTGTCTTTAATGTGCCAGAAACTTATTATTTCTGTACTGTATGCATTGCTTTAATGAATCTATGATCGAGAAGGGCCATTGGTGTAAAGTGTAAGAAGATGTGAACACAAATCAGGGCAAGCAAATGAATGCAAATAATCTCTAATATAGATATGTTTCATTGTAAATTAATATTAGCTTATCTTTTCATTACATTGTAAGAGAAACAAAAGAAATTAAGAGAAAGGAAGATAGGAAGGCATGGGACTACAATGCTTTGGCCAGAGGCTTATAAGTGTCACTGATTACATTTTAATGTTGAAATTTTATGCATTCAGAATATTAAAACTTCTATTTCATTTCCAAATAAAACCTCATATGAAATACATGTTGTAGTGATAGCATGCTCTCTTAAGAAACTAATGTATGCACATTCTGAGGAAATAGTAATGTTTTTAATTTATAAACTGAGAGGTCTGCTTAGAGAATTAGCTATATGAACATCTTCTGCAAATATCCTGGGACAATGCAGACTCTTATTACATTTTCTGTACTAAACTCTATTTCTTGAAGAATCTCTGTCTCCTGGGCAATTATTCATTCCCATTGAAGAGGAAAAGACATGTGCTCAATTCCAAATAAACATCCAGTCTCTTTGGAAAAGGAGCAGTGCACACTGAAGAAATGGTAAAAGCTGGTCTAGAAAAAGATGAAGTTTGGGCAGAACTTGGGTGAAATTCTACTTCTGCTGAAATGTCAGCAAATTTCTGATGAGCCCTAATGGAGTATTGAGTATTGTAACTAAGGCACTGATGTATCTCAGTTGTGCTGTATTTTGTACTCAGGTGTTTTTGACAACTTGATTGCCTAATGAACTGATGAATTATTGTGATAATGTTTGACATACGCAATGTCTTTTTTTAAATAGTAGCAGGGCCCAGTTGCTGAATCAGTGATCCTGTTTAGCTCCTCAGCAGTTTACAGTCTTCCCATTAAGCATTCTTCTGTCACCTCTCTTATGAAGCTCAACAGTTTGTTCAGACAGTACCCAGCAGAGTTAGACAGAGGAGTTATTTATCCTAAATGGAAAAATTCATCAGCCTTTTCCATAACTAGATAAACACCCAAATTTCTTAAGTTTTCAGGAAAAGACAGAACTTAGAATAACAAGTAGCTGTCAGGTCACTACCTTTTGTAGTAGGAATCAAGGTTAAAGTTTCTATTCTGGTGTTCTCTTAAATCTAGGGTTAGTAACTTAAAATACTTAAAATAAATGGGGCTGTCTTTCTCTGAAGTCATCTCCTTTAGACATACACAACTGTTTATTTGATCAGATTATAAAGTTTCTTCTAGGATCAGTGTTAGGTCTTTCCTCTAGTTCTCTCAGAATATGTGTCGTATTTTCATGGCTTTCTAAGTCTATCAGCCTGTGACTGATGTAGGTCTGTGTTAGAGTGTGAATGGCGATGGCTCTAGATAGATCAAAACATCAGACTTCTTTCCCCAGTTGTCTACTAAGATTACCCAGTAGCACATAGGGCACAACCATTTCAACTGGCTGCACTCTCCAAACTAGTCTCTGTGAAAAGAATAGGAAACTCTTGAGACCTCTGAATCAAAGACTTAAACTCCATAGTGGAAGTGTGGCAGATTTATAGCTAAAATATTCAACACAACAGATACCTTTCTATGTAATATCTCTCCCCATGGGCAGAGTGTGATAGTGTGGTATGTGTGTCAGGATTCAGACACAGCCTCAGAGGAAATAGCGTGATGAGCTACTTGGTCATGACATAAAACTTGTGAAGTTAGCAAGCTGGACTAGGAATGACCAAAAATACTTGTAATGCAAAATGAAACATTTCATTCAATAGGATCGCTTACTATGGACCACTGAGCATTCCGAGGGGACTAAAGTTTCACTTGTGTGTGGGACTTTGGTTTTCCATAAGGGCAAGAACAGTAGCCAAGCAGTGAAGGGGAGGTAAGTTAGATGCTGAAATGCTGTTGCTCATCTTTGTGAAAATAACAGCCATTCTTCTTCTGGCTCAGGTCTGAACAGAGACTCTCCAGAGTGAAAACCATCATGCTCCGCAGAAATCATTTCCATTCTTTCCTGTTATACTTGCTACTCTTATCATCGTTGCAATCTGAAATGCTGACATAAACCATTGAATTGCCGCCATACTAGTGACTCCACATGCCACTGCCACGACCTTCCGCTTGGGAGGTGCTGCCCTACAGCTTGAACTAAGAGGCTGGTTCCATAGCTGAGACGTGTGAAATACTTCTAATCTCTGTAACAGTCTTTGAACAATGCATTGTTTTCTTAGCACACTATGGGTGTAAAGGGGAGAAAGAAGAGAAATGCCTGAGTAAGAAGGAGACCATCAGGGAGCAGTAGGAGTGAGACTACTCCCCAGGGTGACCTGATGCAGGTGAAGCCGGACCCTGGAGTGCAGCTCCATGTGAGGTCATGATGGTGACAGTCACAGGTACAAAAACCACACTGAATTTGCTGCCCCACAGCCCTACAATACCGCTGCGGGGCCATTTGTCTGACAAGGACTGCCTGGGGCTGTCAGCCCCTTTTCTGTTGGCACTCACAGAGCTGGAGCTTTGACAAGCTGCTCAATGGGCCGTGGGGCTCCTGGTGAACCCAGCTCAGACCCATGCAGGGCAAGGACAGCCCAGCCCAGCCCAGCCCTGGGACTCAACACAGCCCAATGCCTGTCCCCGGCCATGACAAATACAATCAATCTCACTGGGCTTTGTAGAAATTTCCAGCATTAAGATTTTGTACCTTCATTTAGAAGAGAACATCATTAATGTGTGAGAGCAAGGAATCTGTGAACGAACGCACTGGGTGTCTGTGCAGTGTAATGACTCTCTTTGCTGGAAAGTAAAAGACAAAACCAAAAAGCTTCAATTCCAAGAAGTCTGGCCTTTTACAATGTGAAAAGCCAATTTACTGTATTAGCAAGTTTTGGAAAGAATATTTTAACCTTCAGTAATGTAAGAAGTGGATGTTTCTGGTACTGTGAGAATCAGAAAGGAAAAAATAACTTACAAATCCAAGTGAAAGTTTTGTGTAGAGAAGAGGAGAAAAAAAATTAATCAGCTTGTGAAAGAGTATGTGAGGAAGAACCTATTCAAAGAATTTGTGCGAATGTATGTCCATAAACTTTCAGGAAGAAATCATTGTGATTTATTAATGTCTATTAATTATATCATTCTGTAGAGATATCTTAGGACATATTAGATCTTAGCACAAGATTTCAGATCATTTTGTGTAACAGAGGTTTTCCTGACTCGTGTTACTTTTGTCCTACTTATTGTTCAAGGCATTTGAGATGTAGTTTAGATTAAGAGTACAGACAAGTGCATGCTTTGCCTGAGGATTCAGTTCTCACTAATAAATTAAGTTTATAAATGCAATTGCATGTATTTCATGAGGTTGTTTATTATATCCTAACTTTAAGAATGAAAGAGGACTGTAGGGCTTAGCTTGACTAGAAGCTAGTTATAGTTATAAACTATAGACATAGTAGAGAATCATACAGAATTAAATTTTATATATCAAAGTTTTTGACAGATAAACAGAAATCAGCAGATTATGATGAATAAACAGGAAAGAATAGAAAACCTTAATGAAAATCAGTCACAACCAGGCCTGATGCCTCTAACTAGTAGCACCTATCCCCAGTTACATGTGTCATAGCAAGGTACTTATATAAATTTACTTACATATCATGAATCACTATGCCTGAGATGAATAAAACAATGAAAGATAGTACAAATTACAGTAACGTGTAAGGGTGAAAGAGGTTGCAGGAAAAACTTAAAATATTAAGATATACTGGGTGGTTGGTACTTCGGCAAAGAGGAAAAAATATTCCCTGATCTGAAATTACTCTGGTACATAGCTTGTGTCATAGCAACAGAGATTATTTTAACAGAAGTGTAATTATACTCAGAGACAGTAACTCATGGAGTCTGTTTCATTTTGTATTTTGACACACTTAATTTAAATGGGACAATGGTAAACCATAATTGCATAATCCCTGAGACTCTTCCACATTTTAAAATCAACCTCTCATATTGTTCCTCCTCTGCTTTAATTGTCCACTAGGATTAATTGAAAAGGAAACCAGGATACATCTGTCCTCTTTCAGTATTTCTGATTGTTTAAACAAGAGATTAAAGGAGGTTTGTTTATATTTAAAACCTGCTGCTGAAGAAACTTGTAGATACTAATGTTGACAAGTTAACATGATGGTTCCTTGTCCTGAAAGCAAACAGTTGTACTGCAAAATCTCTTTGGACTACTCAACAAGAGTGCAAAAGGGGTGCAAAGACAGGGGAGAGGAAAGAGTGCTTAGAGGAAACACAGGGAAGACTGTTTTTATTTAGCTTCCTATCATCAAATTGGTTTTTCCTCTTTTTCTCATGTTTGTCTCCAGGGTTAATTAGTACAGATGTGACAAACTGCTTGAATTAAGAAGAATTTACTTTAATTAAACTATGAAAAGACTACTCATCTCTTCTCTTTTTCTTTCTTTAGCGGAAGAATAGGATATACAATTAACACCCAGAGAGGTTTCATTAGGAGTTAGAAAAGCTCTAGTGTTGGGTCCAGACTTACTGCTTATGAAAAATTATCTTGCTAAGATATCTGTCAACAATCCAAATTAGTTCATTAAAAACAACAGAGTATTAGCAACATCTAATACTTTGTGCTTCTACTTATGCTGCCACTCTATCAGCTGACTCTACTCTTCTGCTGCCACTTAATTGCTTCTACTTTTTTTCTGCATACAATAAACACAAGAGATATGTCAAATGCTATTGGAAACCGTACTCATGATTCTTCTCTTTGCTGGTCTACTGCTCTGCTTTTTAGTCTTTCAATGATACTGCTGTCATAGTGCTCTAGTCCTTGTCTACTGATCTGACTAAAACAAAGCACTGGCTGCCCCTCACCTCCCTCCCCCCAAAATACCCAACAGTACAAGAAAGTTGTATTTTCCTTCTAATCAAAAAAATAATAAAAAAAATAAAAATAAATTCTGGAATGTAAATAATTAGTCTATGTTCTGCCTTTTCTTTCTTCTAGTGTGGTATCTTCGTCAGTTGTTTGACTCTTCCACAAAACACCAACAAAGAAGGACATGCTTCATGCATTTCTTGAGCCTGTGACTGGAGTTTATTAAGGTAGTGGCACTTCGGATATTGAAGACAGCAAGAGTTATCCGGCGATTTTCATTTGCCCTGATATAGATAAAATATTGCCTAAGTGAATATATTTTTCACTGTAATAAACATAATTGAAAAGGAAAAATAACCTCTCCTATTCCATTTCTTAACAATAATTAGCGAACTAATCCATCAGCTTATTTTTGATTTCCAAACAACAGTGGACAGTAATTTTCAAATGTGATAGGAAAAAAATAGAGTCTGATGTAGCCATCTGTTGGATTTTTCTTACTTACAAGATAAAAGTCTTTGTCTTTCTTAATACTTATACTTTGAACTTTTACATCTACTTATCTTTGAGCAATAGAATTATACAAGCAATTAGCTAAATTCAGGTATAATGAAAGTGAATGTAGCTCAGTTATAAAGAATGGATCTTTGCGTTTCTTTGTTGTTTGTTTCAGACTATAAATAAGCTAATTCTGTTTATGTTTTTCTCTCTAAAAGCAACCATATTGATTCAGATTTTCAAGACAGCTCAAGTCTCAAGGTTTGTCTACAGACAGACAAAAGTATTTAGAAGGTAGGCCAAGGCATTCTGTGGAAATCTGACACTCACTGTTAAATCATGGCTGTAGTAATCTTTGCAGTATACTGTACACTAACAGACTGTGATATTTTTTTTTGGAACACAACTGTTAGTTTTCATCATCCTTACTAGGTCTGTCCTTCTCAGAGGCAGTCTCCATCTAATTATGGAAAGTGCTGCATGTATAACATCTGTAATAATAGTTCTCTTTCTTGACATACTGAGTTCCCCCAAATTGTGTAAAAACGGAATAGGGGGCTCTTAGAAATCAGTGAGAGATGATGTGTGGGCCTGTCCTTTGTTTCTGAAATAACACAGCAGCAGAGGTCATGTATACATTGTGCCTTGAACTCTCCTCCAGCCTCAAGGCAACCTGGTACTGTCTCTTAGTTTGTTTTTGTTTTTTTTTTATTTGTTTACTTCAGATAGGCCCTAAATTTGACAGCAGTTGTTTTTGCAGTTAGACTGAAAGGTGTATTAAGCTAAACCACTGGGTGGCACAAAGAAGCCAATGTACACGTGAGTCTGATTATACCTTTGCTTTCTGGGATTTATGGAAGATGCATTCTTTCTCTGAAAAATCTGAGAGCCTATTAGTCTTAAAGTGCTATGCAATAACTGAAGTACAGCTATTTGCTTTTATTTGCATTAGTAGATTGTTGTTCTGAAATACAGAGAATCTGCTAAATGATTGGAAGTGTCAGTGTGTCTGTGCTTTAGGACAAGTTTGGAGGGAGAAAAAGGAAGACAAAACTAGTGTTAATTTTTAAATATATCTCTAAATGATCCCTGCTCACTGTCCCCTTTTTCATCTTCTTTATTCCTCATTCACCTGTTCTCACAGTAATTTGTATTGCATTCTGATGGGCTGCTGGCTACAGCATGCTTAAAGACAGAATTACTTTGTGTTACTTTGCAGCTTCTCAGTACTTTCATAGTATTAATTATATTATCTTAACTTATTTTTAATCCTGGAAATGTAAGCATTTATTTTCTCATTTAAGGAGTGGAGAACTGAGGCATGACTTATTTAAGCAACCTGCTCAAATCTGACATAAACCCTTATAGTGGACTAGGAATTCATTATCTTTTACTTGACTGAAACCATTGACAGGTCTAGGCTGTGTTTGCTTTCTTCTATGTTCTTATCAGATTAATTTTCTTATCTTTTCCCTGGTCCTTTTTAATTTCTTTTGTCTGAGTTTCAGCATTTCTTTCAAAAGATTGAAAGTATTACTTGTCAAAGAGATTGAAGATATGTCTTTAAATGTTAAATATCTTGTATTGCTCTGGTAACACAATTGAAGTGCTGGGCTTATAATTTTTATTTTGTGTTTTGTATTTAAACAGAAGAGAGACTGAAAGTATCAGAACTAGATAACTGTATAGCTGTGTTTGCTGACTCTGGATTTGTTTTAAAGTATTATGAGAAGCACCTGATTCAGCTAAATATTTTCCTATTTTTTATTAGGTGGTTTTTTTCATGTTTTATTCCCCTTAGGAAGATATTAATTCTCTTTTCTGAGTGGAATGTGTATTTGATGAAGTTCTGTCTCTTGGTGATCATTTCATTTTGTATTTCAGAAAAATCTTTTTCAATAGTAAATTCTTATGAGAAGCAATTTAGTGATGACATCTTTCTCTTGTTCTTCCTTTTGCCCATTTAAAACTGGCGTTATGAAAACATGTGAGCTATTCTAGTTCGTTAACTCATTTATATTTGGGTACAATAGAAAAATGATCGTACTGTGTGTGCCTGAAGTTGAGTTCTTTTAGTTCAATTCAAAGTCACGATGTGAAGAAAGAGGATTAAATTACGGTTTAATTTATTTGTTTGTCTTTCCAGGCTCTCGTGTTCTGGCTTTGATCTGCCTTTTTCTATGCCACATACTGTGAAGTTTTGATTAGTATTTAAATTTTCTGTTACTGAAGTTGTGAAGAATAACTTCCCCAACTTCCTGTTATTGATGATACCAGGAACAGATTATTTAAGGTTTTTATTAGAGTTGGACAGTTCACACTCGATGTGAACACAACAGATGCTTTGGTCCCTGTCAGAGTTATTTCAAGGAGGAACTGGAGAACATCTGGTTTTTGCTTCCCCCTTTACCTTTCTAGCTGGCTTCTCACAGATGGTACTAAACTGCATAAAAAAAGTTCTACATTCCTTACAGCTCTTGATCAATGGAATCTACTATGCAGTTGGTAGAATAATAGACAGCTAGCCTATGTGGTGAAAAAAGAAAGGGAAACCACAGAGGTACTTTTGCCCTGTTTTACCATTGTCTCACTAGAAAGACAAAATGTCAACTCCATTCAGAAAGCCAACAATATGAACATTGTATAAAAACTATGCAATGAATGGCAATCATGACAGACAGCAACTTTTGTTATTGTGAGGAAATTTTGTTATGTACAACATAAGGAAGATGAAGGGATGGCTTTCAAGAGCATAGATCTAATTCTTAATCAATGCGCAACACCAAGGTAAGAAAAAATGTTCATAAAGGTATCCCAGTTATTTCAGTGTCCAGACCAAGTGAGCAAGCAAGTCATGTGGTGACCAAAGGGGTGCGTGTACTGACTTGTGGATTATTTTGTCTATCACCTTCTGTAAGAAATAGTTCATTCTTTCCTTCTATCTTCATAAATCCCACAAACTTCCCCACGATCCTGTAGTTTTAGGTTCCTCTAATAACCTTACCAGAAGACAGCTATTTTCTTGTTACTGTTGTTTACTTTAGGACTCTTGGAATCCCAGATCTCGAATCAGTCTGTGCATCTTCTGTAGGAATAACACTTTTTGTCAGTGTAGAGGATTTCCAGGACAAATGTACTGGGAGATCAGATTCCACAAGAGTGACCCATGATCCTGTTATATGAAGTATCGTGTCTTTAGGTATAGAACATCTTAAACGTATAGAAGGGTTTTGAGGGATAAACTTTTGTTTAAATCAGACTGGTGAACAAGTAGAAGGATAACTTACTAAATTAAATTAAATTAAATCTGTTTCTCATGTCCTGTGTGCTTTGGCAGAAGTCAATTGCTTTCACTGGAGATTTTAAAGATGAAATATGCCAGCATTTTTCCTTCTTAGAGTCCTTTATCCTCTAAACCCTAATCTTCCCCAATTTACTTGTGAGGTGATTTGTACAGTCTTTTGGATAACTCATGGACTGTCTCACCTCTTTGAAGATGCAAATGTAGCTTCTGGAATTCAGATGCTCTGTACGTCTTTGTGGTCCCAAACACACAGGTTTTGGAACTAAAGGAGTGCAGTGAAGACTGTTGCTCTTTGTTTTTGATAGTGAAAAAAATAGTGTCGCAATCGAAGGAAATGTGATATATTTATTTCCTCTGACTTGTAAATTAGTTTAGCTTAATTGTTAAAATAACTTGTTTTATAGGATCTCTGAAGCAAAGGTCCTCTTTTTTATACTTATTTTGGTGCACAAATCTTATGACCTTATTTTTCTCTATGTAAACACTCCATAATAGTAACAAAAAAGCTGTGCACATTTCAGCTGGGCGTTGCTCAAATGATTACAATTGAGTAGAACTCACTTACAAGGTATGGCAGTCATTAATTTTTTGAATCCCTAAAGCAAATGACGAATACCTAAAATCAAGAAATATGTTATTAAAATGTGTCTATATCTTATAGATTTTAACAATTTAAAAAAAAAAAAAAAAAGAGACAGTTATTTTTTCAGAACAATAATAGGCAATGTTACAGTAATGTGTTTCACTTCTCATTTGTTTTTAACCGTGGGTTCAGCTGAAACAGTTCATCCTTCTCCTGGGAGTGGAAGGTGGAGTAGAACTGTGGTTGGACCATCTGCAGGCCCAAACCCCTGACTTGTCAGCTCTTGTTCTATGCACCCTTTTGTTCAGGAATCTAATTCCTTTTGGTGCTATGAAGTTTTAATAACCTGATCTTAGGAATCAAGAGTTTTAAGGGTGTCTTCCTTCTGTTCAAGTTGTTTTGGTTTTGGTTTGGTTCGTTGTTGTCTTTTTCAGGTTCAATAATTTTCTAACTTGAAGTAAGGCTGGTAGTTTCTACATTAGGACGTCACACTTCTGTCTTAATTGATTCAAATCAAAATTATTTATTTTTTCAACTATAGAGTAAACTTCTGGTTTAGGTCACTGACTTCTATGAATCTGCAATAAAAACATTGAGGTCCAGTAGTAGGCAGTGAAGTGTCTCTAGTAAAAAGGAGAATATCTATTTAGAGACCAATAATGATGGTGCCCAAAATACTTAGTCTAAATTTTTTTTCCTCTGTTTGGATTGCCACTTTTATCTTTGTTTAGCACTTCCTATCTAATCTCCTTATATGTGAGTTTAAGATGTGTTAGGCCAGCTACCACAGGGAAAAGCTGCTCATTTTACATAATTAAAGGAAATAAGGATTGAAGTGGCTTTATTGATTTACTAATGACATGCAATTAGCTGGCAAACAGTGAACTGTACCTTCAGGATCAATATGAGTCACAGAATGAATAAACCTCAGTCCTGGCTCCTTACAAAGTGTTAATAAATACCCAAATCTGCAAGAGTTCTCTCTCTCTCACACACACAGGTACACACACATATATACACCTACATTTTTGTGCATGTAGACAATTAGGTGTACCCCTACCCCTTGAGCAATGTGTATGACAAGCACACACAGCTTTTCTAGGACAGTAGGATATGTGGTTGATCCAGCTTTATGTGTATGTGCACTGTTCTCTAAAACCTGCTAATGCATGACCCATGGAAAAATCACCTCAGAAGTTTGCATATGCACATGTACATACTACCCATGTTATCCCTGATGTTGGTCACCACAACTGGAGTGCAGAGGCTGACTGTTGCATTCACTGCCCAGGAGTGACACTGCAAAGTCTAGCCAGGGCAGGGGTCTCCAGGGTTGGTGGAGTGTGTGTGTGACTTCCGGCATGTCAAACTGGGCTTGACTTCTACTCCCAGGTTTCTTCCCTCACTTATAAATTTGCTTGCTTCTTTTAGATGTCTTCTCAGGCCAACTCCTTCACTGCTGTAAAAGTCTCGTTGCAGTTTTTATCGTTATTCTTTAATCTGCCTGATGGTCTTGCTCTTCAATATAATGTACTAGGTACAGAGTAGGTTGAGAGCAGCCCTGGAGAGAAAGACTTGGGGATGTTGATTGATGACAAGCTCAACATGAGCCGGCAGTACGCTCATGAAGCCCAGAACGCCAACTATATCCCAGGTCGCATCAAGAGGACTGTGGCCAGCAGATCAAGAGAGGTGATTCTCCCCCTTTACTCTGCTCTTGTGAGACCCCCACCTTGAATACTGTGTCCAGTTCTGATGTCCCCACTATAAGAGGGACATAGATCTGTTGAAACGAGTCCAGAGGAAGGCCACAAAGATGATCCAGGGGCTAGAGCACTTCTGCTACGAGGATGGGCGAGGAGCTGGAGTTGTTCAACCTAGAGAAAAGACTCTGAGAGGATGTTCTAACTGCCTTCCTATACCTGAAGGCAACCTACAGGAAGGCTGGAGAGGGACTTTTCACAAGTGTCCAGCGATAGGACGAGTGAGAGGAAATGGGTTTTAAACTGAAGGAGAATAGATTTGGACTGGATTTTACGAAGAAGTTCTTCAGTACAAGGGTGGCGAGACTCTGGAATAAATTGCCCAGAGAAGTTGTGGGTACCCCTCCCTGGAGGTGTTCAAGGACAGATTGAATGAAGCCTTGAGCAACCTGGTCTAGTTGAAAGGTGTCCCTGCCCATGGCAGGGAGGTTGGATTAGATGATCTCTGAGGTTCCTTCCAACTTAAGGCATTCTATGATTCTATGATATCAGCTTTGAGCAGGCACTCTCCTAGACAATTTTGGTTATTTTGTTCACTCCTGTTGTTGATACACATGTTCCGCTTGCCTTAGCAAAGGTTGTTATCCAGGCCATTTTGCCGAGGATGAGATGAGCTGTAATAAAACTTCAATGTACGAGCCTGTTCATCATACTCTTTTCAGTAGTAGATTAACTTATTGGAGGTTATCTTGCTTTTAAAACTTGACTTCATCTCCTGTGCTTTCAGAATATGAAATGTTATTGTAAATCATTTTTCTATGTGCTCCAAGAAATTCTTATTTGTCAATAAAGATATTATTTAGCAATTGTATATTCTTTGCTTTTATGGACTAGATCTTCAGTAGCTACTTGCTAGGTGAAGTTATAAGCATCTGATAATTACAATTTCAATTACAAAGCAATGAACACTTCGAATTTTAAGGCTCAAATTTAGAGAAATCAAAAAACAAACAAGCAAAAAACCCCCAACAACCAAAAACCAACCACATGAGCTACTGTCACAACTGGCACTTAGGCATCAAGTTCTATTGATTTCTAGTGTAATTTTTGAGAATCTAGCATGGGTGTTATGTGATCATTAGGGCTATCAGAAACTGTAGGCAGTGGTTTTCAAGCTTTGGTGGAAACGTCAAGGTAACAAAATCTTTGTCTTCAAAAGTTTTGAAGACAAAACTATTTGTCTTTGCAATGAACGCAAATTTAGGATTGAAGAAGTTTTAGCTGTAGTTTTAGACATTCTGAACACTACAGAGCATGAACATTTGCTCAAAAAGAGGAAGACACCTGTTATTTGCAAAATACTGAAAGTATTTACAAAAGTGCTTGGAGATATTTTTCAAAATTAGTTGCTTTGCCCTATATAATACATATTTTCTGACATTTGCACTCTTTTGCTTCAGTTTAAAAAATGTATTAACCCAGGATTTTGAGAAACCGTAGCAATTAACAGCTTGCTTATGTTTCAAAGGACTGTCAAAAGTACTTTGTCGACTGCTATTTTGTAGAGATTAGCAATTTTTAATTAATTACTATCACTGTCTGAAATAATTTAATACTAATCCTTCTTTTCTTTTGTCTGCTATAGTCAGTCCCTGATCTGTGTCTATATATGTCAGATGTTGTATAGGCCTATTTATGTTTATTTCATTTCTATTTTCTATTGTTTTGCTTTTTTGGAAGATGAGTAAAAGAGCTTTTTAATTTTAATTTTTTAGTTTACAGCTGGGATTTTATGTGGCACAGAACTCTGTAATAGCATCTGTGCACATCAGCCTACCATATGGGTGGGAGGGAAATAGCTTAATTTAGTGCATATGCATGAAGTAAATGAAGAGTTGGCTGTTGCTGGACTACAAATCACTAGACACTACAGAGAATGGTAGGCTGGGAAAGGGTTATGAGAAACCAAAGGACAAATATGATCTAAGTTGCATTATACTATTTCTGCTAGGTGTTTCTTCAGTGTTTATCCAAAGCAGTGACTCAGCAAGTACGTCTCGTCAGAAAATCATTGAAGGTTAAAGTTGGACCAATATGAATGAAATGAGATTGACTGAAAGTACAGTGGAAGGCTCACAGGCTTACATTTGTTCCAGTGAGACAGAGTATCAGCTTCACCAATTCAGCTAAAGGCCCCAGTAGTCCCAAAGTATTTTTACTGATAACATATAGCCAGAAGTCTAAATCTTCTCTGACTTCTTGTTGGTTTTTTTTTTGGTTGTTTGGGTTTTTTTTGGGTTGATTTTTTTTGGTGTGTTTTTTTTTTGTTGTTGTTTTTAAACTGTTCTTGACCATTACTGGTTTTTAAGTCCTTTCATCTGTTATCACAATAGGTCAGTTTTATATCTAATATTTCTGGCATGAGAGACTTGTCTAATGATATAGTGACGTTTACACAGCTTTTACTTGGAGAAGCAGATATGTATAGGGCTGGAAGAATAACTATCACTTCTGAGTTTTAACTGCTTTCACTTGCTAAAGTGGTAGAGGTATTGAAATAATCTTTTGTTTATGGCTATAACATAGCTGATGAAGAAACAGATAGTCACTGGAGAAGATAATTACTTCTTACAGAGTCCAATTGACATAATTTGTTGTGAAATTGTTATACAGCTTCTGTTTTTTTAACAAAGATATAGCAATAGTCAAAGTCTGAGTAGTTTACAATCTCCAATAAATAACAGGTTAAAGAGCACTTGTGAGTAACCTAAAAGCTGATCTTGGTCAGGCCAAGGAAAAGTGCAAGGGAAACATTCATTTCTGTACCTTCTATCATATCTCCAAATATTAACCAAGAGTGGCTTCCTAAGCAAGAATGGAACATGGTCGTGTGAGATGATAGGAATAGCTACAATTGTCTAGGAAACATGAAAAGGTTGAGGTCTGCCCATGAAAATACATGCCTATCTATTATGGGATTTTTTGTTTCAAGACCATTATCCAGCCTTACAGAGGAGACCTGAAAAATCTCAAGCCTGCTGACTTTTGGTTGTGCATTGGGAGAGTTAATAGTTAGTTTTTAACATATTGTTTGAATTTACAGAAATAGTCATATTTAACAAAGCTGAGATGAATTATAAGATTCAGATAGTGATTGAATGATGTCCAATACTAGTCACTGGGAAAATATTACAGTTGATTCTTGAATGAGGGATGAAAACCCTTGACTTCCTTCCTTCAAGCCATCATCACACAACTGTACCAGAGTCAGATACATCCTTTCCCCTCTATTCAATTTTGAGTTATTTTCTACACAGTGGAAGATGTATTTTAAATTACGAGTTACATAAAGAATTTAAAGTGAATGTCAGTCTTCCAGCAAAAACACTTAAATAAAAAGCTATGCTTCTTTCTCTGAGTTGTGTATAAAAAAGGACTAAGTCCCATCTCTAGGGAACGTCAACAAAAACTTCAGCAACTGCTAATTTTCTGGGATATGTGAGCTTCTCCTTAACATGCCTATTCCTCAAGATAATGCTTTGTATAAAACACCAAATGAAGCATTTCATCAAAAGTGTGCAATGCAAGACATGACGTACCACAGTGTGGAGATTAATTCTGAAGAGAACCTTATAAAGCTGTAAATAAGCTCATAATTCAAGCTCTGTGCTAGTGTAGCTATACTACTTGCCATTCTGAAGTTACCATGTTTAGTGACATGCATGGGAGCCTTTTATTTTGTTGTTTTCCAGGAATATGTATCTGAATGTGAATGCACTGCAGTCTTTGAAGGCTTTTGGTCAGTTAAATTCTAAATTCTTGAGCCCATGGTGAGTTTTGGAGCATTAGCTGTAAATAGTGATGAATGGAGAATCGTCTCTTGAATAAGGCTTTGGTGCACAGGGAAAAATCAAATCCTCAGAAGCTTTGAATGAAAACCTATCACGATGAGAGTCTAGAGAAAGAAAAGAAAGAAAGGAAGAAAGGAAGAAAGGAAGGAGGAAAGGAGGAAAGGAAGAAAGACAAAGAAAGAAATATACAGGCAAATTAGTATTTATTATACACAGATTTTTATTTTGATAAACTCTAGTGATGATATGGTAATCTGTAATGTGACAGTATAGTTGGTAGTGAAAACGTAAAAGCTGCAGACATTTTAACGTGTGTATGCTAACCCATAACGCGTTTGCCTTTGAACCGACTTTCGTATTTTTCTCTGGAATTGACATGAATTTTCTAAGTTTACTTATATTTTGTGAAATAAAGAAAGAAATTTTGAAGAAATCTTTGCTCATGTTTATCCTCTTATGTTTTGGGACATAGTCTTAAATTTATTTATGTTGCCCAACAGAATCTGACAGATGAATAATCTGTAAGCTTTAATTCTTAGCATATAAACCACAACAAAGTCATAGAACCAGCAAACTATAACAAATGAAGTAGAACAAGCAAGCAATTGGTTTTCATTGAGGTATGATGCAGCAACCATACAAAGTGTTGATCTAGTCTATTACTTCATAGCAGATGGACTTTGTTACTTCTTATTCAGTATCTTCAAAATTATTTTAAGGTTGCACACGTCAAAGCATAAAGTCTTGTTTCACAGCTGGATTGCACAAACATTCCAGATAGATAGAAGACATAGTGTGTCGGGGTATTAATATTCACACTGAATCATTTTTTAATTTGCTTTTCACTGACCTGCCTAGGACAAACATATCTTTGTCTAAATTTATCACGTGCCATTAACAAAAAAACGACTATATAGAAGGTTCTTTCAAAAATTAGCATTATTAGAGAGATTAAAAGAACAAAGAATATTCAATGAAAATTCAGTTGAAAATAATAGATAAATAGGTTTCGTCCGTATGCCCTTCACTGAAACTCTTTCAAATCAGGTTGTGTAAGTACAAATAATGGAAAGCCACAGGATAGTTTTCGGTAATGTCTGTAGACGCTAACCGTTTCATTTCTACTACTAACAAAGAAGTTTAGGGACAAGTATATATGTATTCTTTTCCTGCAAATCTGAACAGATTTATGGTAGAAATCCGATCTAGGTTTGTACACTTGAAGCCAGAGACAACGTTTGAAGAAGGCTCAAGTTGAGAGTGCCAAAGTAATCCACACATCTGTACAGTCGAAGATGTGTGGTGTCAAAGATCCTTGATTCAGATAAATTTGCTCTCAATGAAATGTGCTTCAGACAGCAGCCAGAGTTTTGAAAATTTGAAGCTTCCAAATTGCTTTCTCCGTGATTGTGTGTGAGTTTTAAAGTGTATAAAGTACATATTACAGAAATTTATATAGATATATATAGAATATATATAGACTATATATATATAAAATATATATGGAATATATATTATTTGGTACCTAAATACACAGAGCTACATGAGATTCTGAAAAATGCATGTATCATACACAAGTACAAATGCAGGCCATGGGCCTCATCTACAAGCTCCTTGTTGTATTTCATATTGTAGATCCACCCTGTCATGTACAAACCTCCCGTGTTGGTTAAGTACAGCTAATGTAGTAGCAGCAACCCCTTCTCCAACTGAAAACATGTTTAGAATTCATCATCCTTGTTGCATACCTGCCTTTATTATCTTAAAAGATAGGATGGATATCTGCGAGATGGTAAACAGGTGGTCATTTTCTGTTTCAATGAGGAAGACTTTCACCAGGAATTGTTGCACAACATGAACGTGAAATTCAGCCTTTTATTCCATCATTACTACTGGTGGTACTGCATCAGTGTTTGTGCTAGGGTAGAGGGGGATGCAGTGCAGAACTGTCAGGACTTTGTAGTCTCACAGAGTCTGAGGATCAGTGTGGGCCACCTATCCCAGTGTGGCTCAGGCGGGCTGCAGAAACCAGGTAGTTCTGTAACTCCAGGCACTGTTAATAGCAACTGGATGAATTGACTGAACTTTTCATTGGTTCACTTCTGGTTCATTTCCCTGACCTTATTTTTCATGTCTTCCTATTTTTAGGCTACTGAATACCATCGCATCCTGTAATTTCTTTCTTTTTTTTCTTTTTTTCTTTTTTTTTTAACAGAACTCTCGTGTACACTTTCAGTCTTAGTATGAGGTGGTGGAAGAAAGGGAGTCTAGCTAGTTCATTTGCAAACCTCAACTTTACAGCAGAGAATAAGGTGGAATATAAGAATATAATGCTGTGTTTTGGTTAAATCAGTGGGCATAACAATTTTGATGGTTTTGCTTAATGCAAAATAGAATTATTTTGAGTTAGACTGTTGTTGTGGGTTAATCCTGGTAGGCAGATAAATATGCAGCTGCTCTCTCACTCCTCCTCCTGCCCAGTGGGATGGAGCAAGAGGAAAGGAAGAGTAAAAGCAAGAAAACTTGTGAGACAAGATAAAATGACTTAATAAGTGAAGGAAAAGTACAAGAAGAGATAAAGAAAATAAAACAGAAATGATGCAAAGGGAATTACTACTACCTCCCATGGGCAGAGTGATGTTCAGCCAGTTCTTGAGAAAAAGATGGCTAACATCTCTAAATTCCCTTCTTTTCCCTTTCTGTTGCTGATCATGTTGTTATATCGCTTCAGTTAATTCAAGTCATCTCCCTGGCTGTGTCCCCTCCCAACCTCTTGCACACCCCCAATCTATTCACTGGGAGTAGAGAGTGAGAAACAGAGAAGGATTTAGTACTGTGCAACTACTGTTCAGCAATAGCTACAACATTAGTGTGTTATCAGTAATGTTCTGGTCACAAATCTAAAACATAGCATCATACAAGCTGCTGAAGAAAATTAACTCCACTGCAGCCAGACCCAGTACCACTATCATTCATAGTAAATAGTGGCTGTAATCTGCTTATCGTGGTATTGTGGCATTTGAATTATTTCAGACTGATCTTTTTTTCAGACACTTCACTAATGTATGTATGAGTCGTGAAAGTTGATAAAGTTAAACTCTGTTGTGAACCTTATGTATTTAAGGTTTCATATATACATACATATATATTTATATGTAGACACACAGATGCTATGTGCAGTTCTTCATATGCATTGTAATGGAAGCATACTTTATGCATGCTTTCTTTTTTTTTTTCCCCTTGCCTAACATTCTTCTAGGATTTCCTACTTGAGGACAAATTCTGTTCAACTCCCAGCTATTGCAAAGTGCTTTTATCTAGGACAGGAACAGGCTAATCTTTCACCTGGAAAAGTGGTTTCAGCTGATCTTTGCCAAAAGCCATCAGGCAAGACACCAAGCAAGAACTGTCACCAGTAGAGAGAAGGGAATGATATGACAGACTTTTTACTAAGAATCCAAGAATAGCTTTATTAAACTCAGTGGAATGGGTGTAAACCAAAATTCCTGAGTATCATGTTGCAATTTTGTAGATACCCATTAAAAGCTTAGTCCAGACACTCCTGAGACAGTTCAGTAGTGCTGTGTACAATACATCTGTTATGGGTGTTACCTAGTCCTGTTCTGTAGGTCCTATCCAAGCACTGCCCTCAGAAACAAAAGCCATTGTATAAGGAAAGTTATCATTAATGTGGTAGCTATCAGTTTTTCCAAAAGGGGTCTGAGGACCTTGCTGTCTCACAGAATACTCCCCTACCAAAGGCTGTTAAGATTTTGTCCTTGTCTAACTATGCCTTAGGGGGAGTGCAGAGTATGTTGTTGATACTATCCCCATTAGAGCATGACAGTTACTGTTGCCTGTTCTCTTGGCTTTGATTTCTGATTCCTTTGGTTCAATGATTTCTGAATTAAATACATCCAGATGCTGCGTTTCATTTATTGTGGATGCATGTGTACGCAAACAAATAAGTGTTTGTGTTACTAACCTTTATGCACTGTAGGAGTAACGGAAATATTTAAAGTAGCAAAGCCTCTAAAAGACCCAGTATGATTCTAAAAGTAGTAAGTACAGTAAAATGTGCTAATATTCTAGAATACATATGTATCTTCTAAAATAAGAAAAAGCACATACTAGTAGGCAATGTATATATCAGTTCTCTACATTCACTGCCACTGCAGCTTTCCTTAAAGATAAATATATGCCAAATCTATTTTTTACCCCCTTGCAACAGAAAAGAAAGATGGAAAGGATGTGTATTTGAATAGTTCAGCACTTTTTTTTTTTTTTTTCTTTTTGGATGATATTTCAAGTCCTTAGACACTGTATTACTGTTAAATTTAGTCTTTTGGAAATGCTGCAGTCTGGTAAAATTGACACAAATATACTATTAACAAAGTATTTATTGATTCACTTACCAGAATGTACACTAATAAAAATAAGTCCTCATTGCAGCTTGAGAAGTATTTTGTGAAAGAGGGGGCACATTGTTAGAAGGATTTGAAAGCTAATTGGCATGATTGTAATGATTTCAAAAGGCTGTTTCACAAAATCATTAAGGCTAGAAATTAATCTTTGAGCGATATTAGCTCAGAGACTTGCACTTTCTTCACACTTTGCAAGCACAACTAAACTGCCATTAAGTTCAAGGTGCCCTCCATGATGCTTCATCACAAAAGCGAATCATTTAAGAGTTTTGTTTCAGCAATATGTAGCTATAGACAGAATAGTACCCTTTCATGATTGGCAGAGTAAGTGGCTTCATGATGGATGTGCATCCGCAGTAGTCAGAAGATTTGCAAGTCACAGAAGGGTTTAAGGTCACCCAGCTAACTGCTATTTTAGCAGTGTGCTTATCTCTGACTTAAAATGGTTCTTCTTAAGTGTGATTAAAGTGAATATATATACCTTAGTTATGGATTTGGAATTATTGCACTGCGTGTAGGGCAAACATCAGTCCTTTTAATTCCTCTTCTATGTTAGCAATGCTTTCTTATCTGCCTCCTCAGATAAGTTTTAAGACCTAGTTCCAGGACTGCTGCTTTACCTGTCTCTAGCCAATGCTACTTCATTGCATTCTGCATACATTGCCTTAAAGATGCCCAGGAGTTGATATAGTACCTCTTTGTTTGGCAGCTGCTAGAGAGATAGGCAGCTGTAGTGACTGATTCAGCAGATAGTGGCCTCATGCTATCTCCATTCTGGGAGCAAATTATCTAGACTTCCCCTGTTGGCTTTTCTTCACTAGTAAACTAGAAACGTCTTTGAAATAGAGATAAGAAACTCTGTTAAATAAAACAAAGGCAGAGCATGAAATAGAAGTACAGAAAGGTGTAATACTGTCAGAATACTGGGCATGGAAAATAACCCCTGAACAGCTACAGAAGAGGAGGACAATTTAATTATTCTTGTAAATAGATACAATTGCTAAGATTGTGTATTTTAACTTGATTTAGATGCGTCCACAAATCCTTTTTAATCCTTATCCACTTTTTTTTTTCGCCTACTGTTGCTGTAGGAATACAATCCTATACTTTCTTCCTATATTGAAACTTTCTCTCATCTGAAAGGAGCCATTGTATTGGTTAGGGAAGGCTTAGGAATTGAGGCAGTCCTTTCAGCCACCCTTTTTTATGTTAACAGCTTACAATACTCATACAAAAATGTATTCATTTTCCCTGTGCTTTCTGTCCTCTGTGACAGTTGTATACTTGTGTCAAGGTTTAGAGCTGGGCTGGTTGCTAGACAAACGGCCAGTTTCTCTCTACTAACCCTTCTCCTTTCCAAAAGGGGAAGACAAAGGGAATAGTGGAGAGATACTTATGGAGTAGAAAACTAAAACAGCTTTAATGAAAACAGTAATAAAATGGAATATATACAAATATGTACAAAATCAGTATCAAACTCAATTCCTCATGATGGCAATTATGCCATCATCACCACTGATGCTGTGGAGCAGGCACTGGAGGAGGTTCCAGACTGGACTCAGTGGCAGATAGGAGCCAGATTCAGGAGCTGGATTCTGGAATTGGATTCAGGAACACATGGATTGGCATTGAAGGCAAAACAGAGTCCTCCTTGGATGCTAGACATTGAAGAAGAGAACTTGACCCTCTTGATTCTTCAGCTTTATACCGAAGATGACATATATGGGATGAAATCCCTTGTTGGTCGGTTTAGAGTCACCTGTCCTGTTCATTCCTCCCTGCAGGTGTAGCTGGTTACTTTCTGCACCCTCAATGTGGCACATAAGATTTGGCAGTGACCTTGGTCTCTGTAGGAGCAAGTATAAGCAGGAGCCTTTCTGGATGCCAACCCTTGGAAGTGACTGTAAACATCGAGCGTTATCGTTGCTAGAAGCAGACCCTGTCTATGAAAACATGCCATTAATTTCAGAAAGTGCAATTAGTTAGAAGAGACTGAGCTCAAAATTAAAATCGTTGAACAAAATTAGTCCTGTTGTAACTCAAACCAGGACAACTTCATCAAAAGCATTTCCTAGGACTTTAGAAGTATACATTTTGCCATAGGCAACCCTGCACAACTACTAGTTACCACTGGTTTTGTTCTCCCATGTTGCTTTTGCTAGCAGATATTGCCATTTTCCTTTTCTTTGAGAATTCTAAAGTCTAAAATTTCCTCCTGGGTATCTGTCTAAGATTCAACAGGTTTCATAGCAAGACTTGGTACCGTGCAAGCATGCTTAACAGGAAGTTCTAGAAAGCAGTGAGGGTGATTTCATATTTTGTTATCTGTGGATATAAGAGCTGAGAACAACACTGATCTAACTTGGTCCATTTTCCTTTCCTTATAAGACTCCTCTGTAGAAGTTTCTATTCTAGAGGAAGTTTGATCAATGGGAAGAATCAAGCCCAAATAGGCTGAATTAGTCAAAATGTGCATCACGAATCTATCACATCACTGAATTTTATCCCCAGTTTATCCTTATTAAAACAACAGCCAATAAATGTTCTGTGTGATTGACAGGTAGCACTGTGTGGTTGCAATTTCTCTTACACAGAGTTGCGCTACTGTTGAAATGTCACATGAGCTCACAATTTTGCCTTTACATTTTTCTAATATTACCTTTTTCGAACCCTATTTACAAAATGCAATCAGGTAATAATGACTGGATATAATACAAATTACAGATGTAATTCTGCATAAACACTGAACATGGTGATCATCAGGCTCGATCAGACAAGAACAAGTGCTGAACTGGTTGTCTGACAGACAGTGATGTGAAAAGGGCAGACTGATGAACAAGTTTGTAATAACCTTCTCACTGAGGACCTTTCTCTGTTCCACAGCCAGTTAGGTTTATTCATGAAAGTAAAAAAAAAGTTTGTGCTTTCTAAGTCTTTACAGTCCAATTTAAAGCTTTTTGACATTTTTCTAGTCCGCTGTAACATGGATTGGCTCAGTTTTTGTTTGGATATAGGTCACCCAGTCAGTGGGGTTCTCTTTATAAGCGTATCATGGAACTGGATTGCTCTGGGATGGGCCTTACTCTATTCTGCAAAGGTTCAAAAGCAGGCTGCAAGACTGTGTCAGTAAATTTCTGGGATCAGTAACCTAGAATTCAAATATATCCTTCATAATACCTTTACAGAATTTTTTTTTTTTTTTTCAACTGTGCACAGATGTCTGAACTCATTCTTGCTCAATGTGCCCGTTAGCTATAACCTTTCCATTAACATGGGTGGTAACTAATGTGTTTTCTCCAGTTACTTTTAAGATAACAATCCTTACAGCAAAAAATCATGCGTACAGACTTGCTTGATAAAATCAAATCAAAATCAAAATGTGGGACTGGCATGCATATATGATGATATATTGTCAAAATCAAAACTACAGCACTTTCTAAGAACACCAACAATGTAAATTAATTATATGTAAATTAATTATATGTAAATTAATTAAAACCCATCAGTTAGGTCAGCATACTCTCTTTTAGGCATTCATTATTTTATACAACAAATTTTGTATTTATAAAGTATAAATATATTTTATTTCTATATTTTCAAATTATAAATAGAATTATAAAATTGCTATATATAATTTTTGTATGTATGTTGCATTGCTCACTTTTCAGTACAAATTATCTTTCTTTAGGACAATGCCTGCCATATTAAAATCTTGTCTGTGGTTCTGACATGAACTTTTTAACATAAACTAACTTTTCTTTATCTTGCTTAGCACTTTCCACTGCTCTACCATTGCAGTTCTGATTGGTTATCTGGATAATGTCCTTTTTTTTTTTTTTCTCCTTTTCATTATTGAATGTTGATTAAAAACAGTTTAAAAAAAATCAGTTCTTAAGTAATTAGTTTATGTTATCATTCTCTTTTTTTCTGGGAGCTGCATTAAAATTCTTCTTCTGAAAATTCATATGATCCGCTACCTGGATGTTCATTTCACTGAATTCTACATCTAGAAAATGTGGAGCTGTGAAAGAGGTGGGGTTTTTTCTATGTTTCAATGTACAACCAAGTTTCTTCTGGAAAAGAAGTAAATAGTATTTTACATAATTTATATCTTTAAACTCTAATCTGAAAGTTGAATTATTCTGGGAGTAAATATTGTTCTTCTGTTCCTTTTGTTTAGGTGCTTAATTTCTGAATACTGAAGTTTGGTTGTTTTTGCAAGCCTATAGCTGCTGTAAGTCTATAGTTATTCTACATAGTGTGTAAATAGAAGCACTGACTGTATGGATTTAAAAGGTACTCATACCACTGAGATGAATGCTAAATTTTGCTGTATTTTAATCTGATTCCATAGATCTTTATTTGGACTCCTACATGAGTAAGGACTGTTGGAGTAGGCAAAATATGTAATATATACAGAATTACAATGTGTTATTAATCACAATTTTCTTTCTCGCTAGCTCTAATTACAGTCATTATACTGTAGTGGTGTATTCAAAATTATATAACCCGAGAAGGTTAGTGAAAATCTTCAAAAATCTGTGGGATTGCCTCTGTTTTTTGATGTCCATTTTGATTTACCATACATATCAATGTTTAAAAAGCACTTAATATCCTTCAAACTTGGTTTTGTCTCCTTGTACGTAAGCATTACAATGGAGTCTTAAATTACACATTAGTATGTTTTGTTTTTTTTTTAATGAAAACTGCCTCATTCTTACTGTGGTCTAGAAACCCTGTTAGTCATTGGGAAGTCCCCCTTAGTCAACTGGAAGCAGAAGGACCTTATGTGGTGTTTCCTAGCATTTGAAAATATACTTGGCAAACACAAATACTTTTGCCATATATACCTTAATCTAAAAATAGGATCCTTTCCCACAGTCTTCAATATTTTATGATTAGTGTAAAGATTACTGAATAGATTACCAATTTTAACATCAAACAACATTAACTCCAAATTTGAGTTTTGGGAAGTAAAGTTTGTTTATGTGTGTTATGCCATGAGTAAAGCTAGTGGTTTTTTTTCTGATGGTAATCTGCTTCTCAATCAAATCATAATTACATTTTCTTTTCTGTATGGCTCAAAACAGTGTTCAATTTCCATGTGTTGCATCATGCAGTGCTGTAAATTGAAGGTAACTTTTCTTATTTTGGGAGGGAAATATAATAATTTGTTGGAGTAAGGATGACAAGAAGGAAAGATTCCTATTTCAGAGCATGAAGATTTGTGTTTAGTTGGGTTTGAGAGCCTTACAAATAGCTACTGTGTAGTATTTTTCAAGGACAGGACAGTCCTAACATTCTCCATGGCAATAAGGTGTTACACTGTGTTTCAGGTCATAGCCAAACTTAAGTATATTGGATGAGTATTTCCAGGTATCAATTAATTCTTATTTTGGTGTGTGCCACTTCAGACAGTGCATGACATACAAGACAAAGCTTGCTCAAACGGACAAAAATAACTCAAATGATGTGTCTGGAATATATACGTAAGAGACTGCTGCTGCTTCTGTAGAAGACCTCTGCTGACTAAGACTCTGCTTCCAGTGGGTAATATATCAAAATTCTTACTTTTTGGTGTGTATTCCTAAACAATAAGTTCATCGAAATAATTTAGTTAGTTTATAACAGAGTTCTTGATGTAAACAATCATTTTCTATGTGTTTCTGGGTTCTATTACTTAACAATGGATTATCAATAAAGTGCTTTGCAGTCCCCTTTTCTATAGAGAAGCATTAATATCTACAGAATTGTTACTCCTGTTTAAATTTACCAGACTGTATGAACTGATGAGAAGAACTCCATGGCGAAAGCAGAGCGCTCACTTCTCATATCAGTATGCCTTTAATTGTAGGCTGTTTTGGTTTTTTTCTTGAAACACAGATTTTCATAATCATGTTCTCTTAGGTTATCTCCACCTGACTCTGGGATTATGTGTAGACAATCAGTAAATCTAATATTAATCTTACATTTTCCTCTAGGATTTGAATTTTAGATTAAAAGTACTGACATCTTGATGTGAATTCATTTCAACAAAACATTTTGTCTAGAATGTTTTGGAAGAGTGCCGTAATGGCTGATAGAGTTCATTTTATTTAAAAAAACCCAAACCAACAATGAAGAGCAAATCAGAGATCCCTATCATTAAAACCTTTCCAAATGAAAACTGTCATTTACACTAAAAACCCTAACACAATCAGGAACTATTTAAAGAGAAGTCCTACAGCATAAGAAATTAAGCTAAGTCACTAGTAACCAAGACAACAGCACGAAATATGGGGTATGAAATTTATTTTTTTTTAATTGAATTTAATTAGTGCTTTCAATTGTTTTCAATGCTGGATGTACTTAGTACATGCAGGATTTGTGTGGTAAACTTGTGAAAACCGTCAGTAGACAGTGTTATGGACACATGTTTTTCTATCTGATCTTTTGAGGTGGAGTTTTTATTTGTTTATATGAACTCATTTTTTTGACGATATAGTATAAAATTCACAGTGACTCTGGCTTCGACTACTTCTTTTCAAGAAGAGTACGTTCTCTTTTTTGCTTAAAGTATCTTGTCGACCTACTTCACTTGAAGGAACTCCTAGAACTGGAATTTGCAGGATTTGGGGTTTTGCCATCATCTCCTCAAAACAAGGAGAATGTCGCGTGGAATATTCTGAACATTCAGAAGCTTTTCAATTAAGTTTGAAATGTGAACTAATGGAACCGCTGTGACAAGAACAGATGTAGTTGGCTTTCCTGCCTTGAACAGTCTCCATAACAACAGCCAATTTGGCCCTAGTGCAGTTTTGTTTGAGACTTATGTGGTAATCATTTTGCAGAAGAAACATTCAACACAGTATCCGAGCAGAGGTAACTCAAATTCACTGAGCTGCCAAACAGGGAAGCAATTTCAGTAGTTTTCTTTATGATGGAAAGAGAATTCTGTTTCTAAACCATTGTGAAAACTTTTATGTCTTAACCAGTCTTACTCTCAGGATAACTACTGTTTTCACTCTAAATTTGCTTCAATATTTTGGAAATATCATTAGATGAGCATTAGAAGGTAAAACATATTTTATTTATAGCTATGTTTATTGGAACTATGTGAACGGTACAGCTCTCCTTAATTTATATCCTTGCTACCTAATAACTCTAGAGTAATGCATGGATAACGGTCTGTGAAGTGGTATTTTCTCTTATTTGCTTGCTGGATAAAGTTGATAAGTTTTGAAGAATTTTTAACAGTTTTCACAGATGTGTTCACTAGTCTTTCGACTAGAAACTTCATTGTTTAGTTTTTATTCTTTCTTTTCAAAATGATTTCCTATATCCTATGGAAATTTATTCTAATTTTGGGGATATTATAGGGATTAGCAATGTTCTCTGATAGGGGTAAGGGCTGCTACTGAAGACAGTATCGCATTTTTAGTAGAAAAATTAACTTTGCAGGCTGTCTACTGTAAGTTGATATGTGACATGAATAAACACCAACTTCTTAAAATTTGCAATAGAAAGTCATAGATCAGAAACTATTACATTCTAAACCATTTAATTTATTTTAAAGAATTTTTTTTTTTGAAAAAAAATAGAAGTAATGTCAACCACTTTTTAAAAATGTAGTCACCATTTGGCCTTCCTTTGCTTCATCCCAACAGTGTGAAACAAATCAAAATATAGTTAAATCACTTTACTGAATTAATCTGAAGCTGCTTAAAACTACTCCCAAAGTGGTCATTCATAATATGTCCTCAATTAGCAACTGAGTCACATTTAAAAAATCTTTAGGGCAAGAACTATAGTGTTGGCTACCTCTACCTCCTGAAGCATTAAATGCATTTTATGAAAGAACTGTGTAATAAATGAAGGAGAGTCCATAACACGTCATCTGTTTTGTGTTGTAGATGACCACAATAGAGTAGAATTGAGTATTGTAGAATACCTAGCCAATTTTTAATTGCATTTGTTTTTCACAACAAGTGTATGCCAGAACTCTAACCTGTGTTGCACTCATATAGTTAAAATTTATGGTCTAGAGTTGGACCTTAAACTGCTGTGGTTCTACATGCTATGTAGAGAAATCCTCTTTATTCTTTCTGTAGTAAAACTAGCAGGTCAGACGTTTTCTGCTGCAGCTTTTGAACCAAACATCATTGCAACTGTCAAACTACAGCAAAAAAAAGAAGTTGCCCGGGTAGCTGTTGAAAGCACCCCAGGTAAGTTACTCAGTGCTAGATATGCAACTACCTGAAGTTACGGATGTACACTTCTCGCATACTGCAGATAATGAATCAGAGCTGTGTGCAGCTGTGCTTGATCTAAGCTGTGGCTATTGATAAATGGAAAGGCTTCTAGTAGGCACAGTAACTGAAAGCACTTTGCTTCCTGAGCAGGCCAGCTGCTCACAAACAAGTGTTCCATGGGGAAAACAGTTCAATTCATATAATCATCATTGGCTCAGAAGTGGACATAAAAGAAGAGAACAAAGAGGTGGTGAAAGAATTTGGAGAGTTTGACAGGATGTTGGGTGGCTTTGCAAACACCCACAAAACATTGATGGCACTTCTACATTAGTCTTCTGTTTTATTCATAGTGTTATTAATTTTTAAGGAACCATTAATATGTTTCATTTATAGCAATAAAATGTGCTGTCATATTCACTCTGTATATGATTCTGGTATTTTTTTTAGCTTTAACCTTGATCTGCATGTTCACCACATATAGATATAAATGTGGAAGTCATTAAGATGTTGTCTAAGGTAGCTGAAAATGACCCAGGAGTTTGCATAGCACCTTTGCTCATAAGAAATGCTGTTTGTCTACCCTAGAAGAAAAATTTCTGGGAAGGTGTGGAAAGAAAAGGATAAAGAAGGAATTTGACATGAAAGAGCAAAACAGTCCAAGCAAAGGCTATTGAAGAATCTGACAGCAGAAGAAAATAGATGAAACCCTTGAGAGTTCCTTCCACATAACTTGGAAGGCTGAGACACTTAAAGACAATCTTTTGGCTTTTCTCTGGTTTTATTCTGCTACACAGAATTCAGAAGTTTCTTGAGTCTTTTAAGTTTGCCTCCTTGACTTTGATTTTTCATTTTTTTTTGAGTGTCTTCATACAAAATAAATATCAGGCCATATTTCTCAGCAAGGAATCTCTACAGTTTATTCAGATGGGCTTTTCATTTGATCCTCTACTTCACATGTGACTGTCTCTCATGGGCAGTTTCAATAGGACAAACACCATCAGTGACATTAAAGAATCTACAATGATTACATTTTAATGAATGCTGTCACATTGCTGAAAGAGGTAGTATAATTGAATCTCTTGCACTCTTCTTGATGATATACTACTTATTGTTCCTAACTGGTTTCAAAAAAGCTAACGCTGTCATGATACTACAGCCATCAGCTTATGCTGCAAGTCTTGAACACATTGTGCCAGCAAACTGTGACCAGCAGTCAGTAGGTATAGGGTATAGCTGAAATCTGAGAGCTAGAATGTGCTGAGAAAGCTAACAGCAACATAGATTTCTACTTCTTTGTGTGTTGTGAAGTCATAAGGAGCTAGCAACCATTATCCTACATTGAAATGAGATACACATCATTGCTTCGTGTACGTCATCTTGACTCTTGTTGAGTTGCAATGTGTCTCGGTTCATATTTGTTTTTCTCAGCATGCGTAGCTTCTAGTCTAGGCAAGAATAAAGACATCCCCTGCTCCTAAAAGGCTGACAACACCTGAAGTGAAATGTGGAGACTGCAGAACTTGTGATCTTAGAACAGCTACAGGTTGTTCTGTAAGAGTGAGTTGACATCACGCAAAATTTGCTAGAATAATGAATTAATACTTAGTCACTTATTTAATTTACTTTCACCTGTTTCAGTTATGTGCATCTTTTTTCTGCTATTTTCTCCTCTCTAAATTCTTATGACAAACTGGAAAATAATTTCTTATTATGTCTTATGAATATCTGTGCAACAGGTTGAGAAAAAAACCCTTTGTTTGCTTTTACTAAAAGAGATAAACTGAACTGGTGATTGGTGGACATACCAACCAAATTCGAGCAGTCCAAACAATTGAGAGTAGGCCTTCAAAGGAAATAACAGAAGAAAAAAAAAAAGAGACATTACAAGGAGATGTTACTTCCAGATCTTCACTGAATGTTTAGCTCTTGTTTTACTGAGGCAATGGTAAGGTGCAGGAAGGAACACAGTAACAAAGATCCAAAACTATTTGACTCTACAGGTGGAGACAGGAGATGACTGCAACTTGAAGAGTAGTGATTAGACTTCTAAGTGTCTACAAATCACAGACACAGTACTAAATAGCACTGTAGTTAGAATTGTTGATCCACTATGCAATGTCAGTATCTTCCTATATTTATATAGCTCAGGATAATTTTCCTCTTTTAGAAGTGGTCATGAAACAAATTTTCTTCCTGAGAGGCTGTTTTGTAGGGGACTGCCTAATGGGGTATGGGAAAACCCCCACACTTTAAACAGGTATATGTATGTGCGTACATATAAGACAGAATATTTTAACAATATTCTACATTTTATTTACTTACTGAAAGTAATTAGAGAAGAAATGCTGCTTTCTTTACAAATTGTGATAAAATGTGTTTGTTTTTAAAAATAAAATAGATGTAAACTAAAAATTCTACTTTGCAACAAAAGAAAAAGAATGAACAGTCTACCTTTGGAGAAAATGCTGCATCTATACTTTCTTCAGTTTGGCATAAAAGTGAATATCCAGAGTGGAAGAACTCTGCATCCTACTTCTTTCTAAGGATATTTCAACACCCAACCTGCAGTCTTCAGTTCCATTGTATACTCGTATAATTAGGCTGACATTATACTTTGAAATTCTTTTTGCTTAGCTGGTCTTGAAGTTCTTCCATTTTGTATAAATAAATTTGCTTTTATTTAGTTTCTCTCAGTCAATAGAATCACTACATCACTTATTTAATTATGACCTCTAAGTTCAGCCTCAAATCTGTTTAAAAAACCTGTCATACTCCAAAGGCACTGAGGAATGCCATCCACTTGCTGAGTGGCTGTAGAGCAATGCTGACTGCCTTCAGCTGTCATTCAGGAGTTTATGTTTTGACAAATCTGTTATAGCTTCATGCACCAAATAGAGAAGTGATTGAGGTAGATGGACTCATTCACACAGGCTTAATCTGCATTCAGCAGAGTTGGAACGCCATATCTGAATGTTTGCGTTTAGGGATAAATATATTATCTGGTTTGCAGGCAAGAACTGTGACCTTCTGCCATACACACAACCATGATTTTTTTCTGATGAAATCTATGTATAAACCCTGAAATACTGTATTCAGTATTTGAATTATTTCTCATGTCTTAGGAACAAGATCTCACAGTTCAAGGGATTTATGTTCAGTTTGGTAGTCTGTTCTTACTGTTACATCAAGTAGCTAAAGCTAGGAATCTAGTTCTTTCCTAAGTACTGAAAAGGTGTCCTGTTTACAGGGCTATAGAGCGAATAGGTCTCCCACTAGAGTCAGTAGGGAAGGGTTAGTGTTCAACATCTGAACTTCTGTCATCTGCTTGATTCCTGGAAGATATCTTTAGACAGTTACTGTCTCACAAACATAGTCTGAGATAATTTGGTTATTTGTATTGCTGTGATTGTAAAATAAACCAGTGAGAATTACCTTGGGTTTAGTTACCTTTATTGAGATTAACTAAAGTTTGTTAGTTTCTTGGGTGTTTTGTTGTTTTATTTTCCAGTAAACTCTAATAGTTCTTTTGCTGATTGCTCTGAAGGCAGGCATATCTCTGCATTCGGTCACCTAGTTAGGACATCATATGAGTCTGCTTTTCAGGATAAACTGGATAGTTGGGCTTGCAGCTAAATATGTACACACATACGTTGTATAATATTTAGAAAGATTTTCCATATTCTTTTTCTTCTCTTAGATGAATCTTTTACTTTGAATGGCAGCTTGCCATTCAGATACTTTAAGTAGAAAATCCCTTTTGACTAATATCTTTTGCGTATTTAAGGTATAAAGAGATATTTCAAATAATTGTTGCTCTGAAAGTTGCTTCGGCATTCTCTCAATACAATAACAAGTCATTTCAGAGAATGCCAAAACATATTTGATCATCAAAATATTTCACAATAGCCTTTTGCTAGGCACAGAACTTTGCTATGGACTACTGATGATGAGACTTCAAAAAGCCAAGTTAGAAACGTAGGAGTTTTTTGCCTGACAACAAAGTGGTGTTTAAATAATGATGATTATCACATTCTTCCGTATTTCTGCTTGACCTTATTCTGGCTGCTGAGTTAGAATCAGTTACAGAACCGTGTATTCAGAAATATCTATGCTGATTAATATAACATTAGGAGCAGAGAAATGAGTCTCCACAGGTTGAATTAAACTCACACCTATAGTAAAACTAAAATATTGTATTTATATGTGAGACATGATCAAAATGGTATAAATTTCACACTGTAGATTGTAAGACTGATTCTGTTGTGGTTTAAGGGTTAACAAATTGGGGGGGGCATACTAACACCTGGTATTCCCTCCCCTTCCCTTCCACACTCTATAAAAGGACAGGAAGTGTAGGGTTTCAGTCCTTCCTTTTCTCTCTCCTTTGGACTGTGGAACAGCAATCTAGCTCGGCTAGGCCCGGCTCCACGTGCTCTGCACAATCCATCGGCATCCCAGGACTGGTTTTGTATATTTCTGTATATCCCTCTTCCCTTAATATTTCCTTCTCCCTGTTTATCTGTTACCTATTAAATTTTGTTCATAGTCTTAACTTCCAATTTGGTGTGAGGCGCTTCCTTCCTCTTTTCCCTTTGTATCCTCCCTTGGGAGGGAAGGGGGAGGGAGAGAGGGGATGCACAGCAATTCTGCTCTGTGGAGTTTGCCCTGAACTCTAAACGGAGACAGATTGTTAAATATGAACAGTCAAATCAATATTCTACCTCTTGTTGTGCATAATTTGGAATGGATATTAGCTAAGATAAATTTCAGAAATTACAATTTCAGAGTATTTCTAAAGAGAAAGTAGAGCAGCAGGCTGGAAACTATGCACAGCAATCTGTGTAGTTTTCCTTCGGCTTTTAGAGTTCCCAAGTGGTTTCTGTGAAACTGTCTGCAGAAACCTATCCACTAGGGTGCAGATACGTAGCACAAACCACAGTGGGGAATACATGTAAACATGTTTCACCACTTCAAAAGACATTTTTTTTTTCTTTAAATGCTACTAACATTTTGACAGTATTTCAAACTGTGAATGTACTTTAGTAAGTTCTCAGGAACCAAATCCTTCAAGCTTTCATTCTGCAAGTCAGTGTTTCAATAGGTTTCCATCACATTTTGTATTTATTGACAAATACAATTTCTGTAACTGAGAAGATTTTAAATCATCTTGGGCTTAAAGTAAAAGCATGAAAGTTCAGTTGCATTGCATATGACCTTGTACTTAAAACTAGTCTTACAAGTGTAGTGTTACAACGTCCTGCTTGAATCAGGACTGTTGTGTGTAACAGTATGAGGAAGAGGATGCTGTTGCAGCTTTACTGGTAAAAGTAGCACTGAGGATTTGTAAAATGGTCATTGCAAGTAAGAACTGATGATCAGCGAACCTGCTACCTACAGGTACAATTTTGTTCTAAATTACTGTTTCATACTGAAAACTTTTTACTTTTTTGTTCATTAACACCAAACCTAAAACACTTTACTGTATTATTTGTAAATAGGGACACTTATTTCTTGATAATGAACCATTATTGGTGCTGCAGAAAATAAGATTAGACGGCCACCTTGCGCATTGACAAAATCACAGATAGCAAACACATTTTTGTCACTCATAATTTTATTAAAGGTAACAAGCATTGTAATTGATGCACAGCACTGTTTTGTTTTTGTTTCTCTTGCAAGATGAAGGGCAACATTTCTAGATTACTTGGTGCAATTGACTTGCACTGTTGATGTGAAATAACGTATGTGGCCTTGAGATAAGAATTCATACGTTGCTTGAATACAAATCCTTTTATCAGACTAACATTCTCATTTGCAGCACATTATCCAGACTGTTCTGCTGTCTTTTTCATACTGCAAAATATCAGTTGCCATTTCGATGCATTGTTATGCCTTCTCTTTCAAACTGTTTTCACTTTTACAGACCACGTTTGCTGCAATGCTCTTTTCAGCTCTAGCTCATGCACGCTGAATCCAGAAAGATGCATACTTGCTGTTCCATAGACAGTCTGCCTTTATTGGAATGCTGGGTGTCATGCAGTCCATCATTTTCTCCTCACATGCTTTCTGTGAGTCTTTCTGCTACCTTGTCTTGTTGTCTTTTTAATGACACATAGCATTTGAAGCAGGAAAAAAAGGGAAAAAAAAGAATTTTCCTAGACCCAGTACCACTGCAATTCAGTTGGCTAAAGAAATACCCTACAAAGCCAAAGCACCCATTTAAATACATTTTAATCTAATGTCTTTTAGTCTCACTGCTTTGGGAACATAGCTTTTCTTAGTTGTCCTTCAGCATGTTTGCTATTTGCTGTTAATTTATTCCTTGACTGGTCTGCTTAGAAAACATACCTGACTATTTTACTTCATGTGTCAGGGATTCTATTTACTCCAAAACCTGCTGAAAAGTTGAAGAGGCATCTTTTCACGTGGGTTTGGTCTTGGTGACAATTTTTTTTGTTCTGAGGTGTTCATATTTGAGTAATATCCAGTAAGTTGAGTAATATAGCCTTCACAGTGTATAAATCACCCTATTTTCGCAGACTTCACTGTTATATCGTATCCATACATTGGCAAATTACTTGATTGTGCATATTTGGGCTGTCAACATCCGCCCAGTGATAATTTCTTTTCAAATAGCCAGCCTTACTGCATAAACATTGTATCAGCTGGTGACAAGAGAAAGATGTTTTGGTATCCAGATGAGACAAAATGCCTGTAAATGCCTATTCAGTTGCTACATAATAGAATTAATGAAGTGATTAAGGCTTTAGAATGGGGTGCTGCATTGTGAAATCTTTTAGTATTTGCTTTGATTATATGTCTGTGCTCCCCTGTAGCTGGAGTGAAAATTGGAGTTTAAGAATCATGCCAGTTGGTTCTCCCAGCCAAATCAGTGGCATCTTGATGATATTGCAGTTAGTCCAGAGTAAAAGCATAGTCTAATATGTATTCAAGCTACCCTGAAAAGTAAGCTATTGTAAATTTTCTGGGAGCAATGAAAGAATAAAAATTATAATCTAGACCTATAATAGCAAAGTCTAGGAAAAGTCATGTGGAGGGTATACAAAAAAAATATTAAGTTGATCCTTTACCGTTATGACATTGAAAAATACTTTGTAGAGAATGTCAATGTTCTCTGCCTCCTGAAAGGTATCTTTCACTGTAATAATCAAGTCTTGAGACTGAATGGAAAATCAGATTATTTCAATACAATGATGCCCATGTTCCTAATATGTAAACACATTTTTCTTGCCCCTATTTTTCTGTTTTACTAAAAAGTGATGTGCTGTTGCTTTAAATGTCATAAATGTGTTTGGAATTAACATCTGTTGAAACTGAAGACTGTGTTATGATTTTTATTCTTTTTTGTTTGTTTCCACAAATTAATCTAAAATCATTCATTATTTGTAACTCTTATTTTCAACATTTTCTTTACAGTGCTGAAGATTAAAATAACATGTAATTTTGAGGTATCCAATAATAACAATCAGGTCACAAATTTTCTTGATTATACAGGTCTTTGAGGTTTTCCAGTGGGAAGTGTTCTTTCTTCTGGATGTAGTACCCGGTGAACTGAATATCAGCCAAGGATGTATCTATATCAGGGAGCAGCTGCAAAAAAAAAAAGCCGAACAAGCGCATAAGCACACAAACCTCAAGCAAACCAACCAACCCCAAAATGTTAGGGAAAGACATTAATGGAAAGATCTGTTTCACCATGACTAATTTCCAGACTAAACGTATCTGTGGTGGCTTATTTTGGAATAGTTTATGTATAGGTTACCCACACTAATAAATCTATTTAGTGCAGAATGTATTTCTAACGGGAAAGTTATTGTGGAAGAGCTCTGGTGCTTCACATTCAGTTCTTTCCACCTTTCTGTAACACCTTTGAGTGGCTACAGACTTCATCCATACAAATTGAGGGAATGCCTAGATGAGAAGCTTCTTTTATCATTGCTTTGTCTTGGAGAGACATGTTGCAGTTATATATTATGGACTTAATTATTTATTTTCTAAATTGCACATTTTTTTTTTCTCTCTGTTTAGGATCTATCCATATGCAGCCAGCTAAAAGCAGTCATAGCATACCTGATAGGAAAAGAATAAATGTTTCTTTTATGTGAATACTGAATAAAAAACTGTGTAAGGATTACTTCCACTTGGAGTAGATTTTAGCTAAGTGACCTCAGAGTGTAAAAGTATTAAAGTATTTCTTAGTGTATCTACAACGTCATGCCATATTTCTTAGGAAGACACTTTAGTATTTGTCAGCTTTGCTAAAGCAAAATATGATTCACATTTTGTGATTTCACTAGGATTATTTATTCCCTATTTCAGTGGTTTATTTCATATATCAATATCATCTACAGATATTTGCACTTTTCTCTCTTTTATGCTACTTTAGTTGCTTGAGAACTACTTGCAAAATTGATTGGTTGGAGTTGAATCTTAACTTTTAAAAATAACCAAATCTCTAAATTCAACGTAAACTGATTTCCTCATCTAGTTTGTCTTTGTTTAGTTGCCCAACTAATGGTTTTACTTGCGGAAAAGAGACAATATAATAGTACAACAGTGAGCAAAAAATAAGCAGAAAGAAGGTAAGTGCCCTTTTAAACATATCAATGCCATGTTTAAAGCCTTTCTATGTTATAGATGTATTATCAGACAGACATTCCTGTTTCATGGTGCCCTGGCAGAGTTACTTGTTTCCATAGGATGTCTGTAACTACCATGAGTGATTTTAGTAGGCTGTGTTAATATAATAGTAACATAAAACTTCACAGTTATGATTCACATATGGAAAACTTGTTCCTGCATAGTTCTGTTCCAGAGTCTTTCTGTATACTTTTGTATGTGCTCCCAAACTGCAGACTTGAAGTGCAATTTCAGCCAACGTTCCACACCCCACTTCACCCTCTTGAACCCAGGAGCATTTGTACAAGTAGCCACTGAGGACAGGAGGCACTTGGATAGCTAGATTGTTTATGTGTACAGCAGAAAGAAGGGGTGGAACTGCAGTTCAATCTGTCAGCCACTAGTTTACTCACATTTGCTATAAGCTTTCAGTTGATATTTTCATCATTCAAGAAATTAAAAAAAAATAAAAAATCCATTGCCAATGGATTCAGAAATGGTGATAATCATCAAAGAACTGTTAGAAAGTCTGAGTATCAATACAAATTAAAGCTTTATTAACGTTAAAGGCTGATGCAACTGGAAAGCTAAATTCCTCACTGCAAATCTAAATCATAGAATC
>VWZK01006517.1:282890-346126 GCA_013396935.1 Baryphthengus martii | reverse complement strand
TCCAACTCAAGCCATTCTAGGATTCTATTCCTGCATTTTCCTTGTCTGCAAAGGAGCCCATCTAGTTCTCAGTAGAATGTTAAACAGATCTGCTCCATGGATACATCTCTACTTTCTTCCTGGCTCGTCTAGCATAAAGTGACACAAGAGCAATACTTTCTACAAATAATTTCCAAAAGGAGCTACTAATTATTAATGCAGAGAATTCCAAAAGAGAATAAAACCAGCATTTCACAGCAAGAACCTTTAATGAGAATGCCATTAAGGCAAGCAGTCTGCAAACCACAAAAGGAATCGCAAGGCAACCTTTGCAGTTCTTTCCAGCTGCCTTTTTTGGGTGTATCTCCCCAAAGGATGGTCCATCATTGCCCAGGTGAATTAGAAGGGTGGTGCCAGCTTCTGGCCAACTGTCAGTATGTGAAAGGGTCCTTTTGGATGGAATGTTTTCCTGGTTCTCTGGCAGCCCAGGCAAGCGTGGAGTTAAGATTTTGATCCATGTAAAGAACCATAGAATTGTTTCGGTTGAAAAAGATCTTTAAGATCATCAAGTCCAAGCATTAACTCATCACTGCCAGGTCACCACTAAACCCTGTCCCTCAGCACCACATCTCCACAGCTTTGAAACCTCTCCAGGGACAGGGACTCCACCACTGCCCTGGGGACTCCACTCCAGGGCTTGACAACCCTTTTTGGGAAGAAGTGGTGCAACTTGAGGCCATTTCTTCTTGTCTGACCATTTGTTCCTTTGGAGAAGACACTGATCCCGCAACTTGGTTCCAACCTCCTTTCACGGAGTTATAGAGAGAGTTAAGTATTTATTATACTACGTATACTACTTATTATTATACTACGTATACTTATTATTATACTACGTATATTTATTATTGTATATAGTGTTAAAGGTAGAGTGCATTAAGTGTATTTTTTACTAAATACTTCTATCTTTTCAGCGAAAACAGTGATTTAAACGTGATTAGTTTTAAGCTCAATCATGCCTTCAAAGTCAAACGTTGTTATGGTGCAAACACCTTTAGGGATTTAACATCCACAAGATGTGCAGAGGTAAACATCCATTTGTGACAAGATTGAGGAGAAAATAAAAGAGAGATTGTGGGGAAAATAAACTATATACACCCAGATTGGCATGACATGAAATTAAGTAATATGGGTCTGTGGTATTTTGATAGTCAGTCTGAGGTGTTTTACCATAGCTTTCCAACCAAGATAGAATTTCTAGATGAGGAAACAGGAAATGGCTCTATGTCCTATATGCTTTAAAGATTTAAACACTTTATTGGCAAGACATTTATTAGGACTCTATTTTCTTGTAGGTGGATGAATGCTGAATATTTTGCAAGACGAATTATCCCTGCTGATTGCTGATTTTTGTCAGTATTGGAGCGTCCAAATTTCCTTGTAATTTCTTATGTTCTCCTAAGACCTTGTTGAGTTAGAAAAGCTTTCACCTCTTGCAAAGTGATTTCTGTTATTAATATTTCACAATTGAGGTCTGAGGATTATGAACCTTCTCTCACTGCAGTATTAAACAAATATTTTAAGAAGCACGGTAGTTTTGCCAGACAGAATAGAAGCTGGTGAATGACTTAATCTGACCCCAGATGGGGGGCAAGTTAATAAAATAGAAGTCACATTTATTTAGAAGGGAATGATGTAACAGAAAGTAAATGAATGCAGGAGATCTGGAAAATCCAGAGGGAAGTCTTTCCTTTTAGCGTAATAGAAAGGAGAAAACCCTTGAATATTAGTCCTAAAACCTGAAAAAGAGTCCTCCTTAACACCAGACAAGTTCTAGTCAGAATAAATGAGGCATTAAAACATGTGGTGACATAATTCACATATTGTTTCTTTTCGTAAGAACTCAGGCATTTCTTTTTGATCATCTTTAGCAGCTGGACGATGTTTCGCCATGCGGACAGGTGAGTCCAGAGAAGCAAAACTGACTCTGTTGTGTCCAGCCCTTGTGTGGTTTCTGTCATTCCCAAGACAGCTTTTTGTTGGCAAAAAGAGATGCCAACCTTCTGTCAGAGGCTTCTCTGTGTACTTTTTGTCTACTGGGCCAATCAGTGGCAATAATTAAAGAAAAAATGTCTAGAGAGAGAAAGCCTTGAAGGGAAATTCAGAGCAGGTAAGAGATACCTGAAAGTGAAAACAAAAGATGAAGCAATTTCTTCACCTTGCAACACATAACAGAGAAGCAACAAAGAAATACAGCAAGTGGTTTGGGTATTTTGCCAGAGGGATTGAATATAAAAAAAAAAAGGAAGTTGTTGCTGGTGCAGCTTTACCTAGGGTAAGTTTTGAATTGCTCATCTCAGAATATCTTGTGGATAATATCATGTCTTTTGATAAAGAACAGTTTTAGCAGAGAAATAGTATGCCAGAGATCCTGGTTATGAAGGAAAGGCTAAGAAAATTAATCGCATCCTCACTGCCAATAAGAAAAAAAAAGATGACTTCATAATAACTTAATTAAGTGGTTATAAATAAATGATGCTGACAGTGAATATGATCAGTCCTCACATTCTTATCACACTGGCACCAAAACTCCAGTGGGAAAAATGCCTTCCATATATGCACCTGAAGCGGTGCAAGGAGAATATGAAAAATTCAGAGCAACTGAATTGAAAGCATCTATCTTCCTGCATGGACGTCTTTACAATTATTACAGATCTAGCCTCTGTGTTTCCTTCCAAAGCTGAAAATCCACTATAAAAGAGCTTTTTACATCATCCTCATGGCGAGGGTCCAATTGATCTTGTACCCAAATCAGAATTACCCCATCGTGGGAAAGGAAGAAGCTTTGTATATCTTTGCAGTAAGAGCAGGTTGAAGTATTTCTGATTTTTTTCCCCTCCCCTGAATCTCTGTTGTATTTTGATGCAATGTCATGGCAAAAAAAGGACATGCCAGGAAGTATACAGCTAGATCTTAAATAGCTTAAGTTTAGGGGAGGGGGAAATCTCATGTATCACTAAAAAAAGAAAACCCACAATTTCGCAGATAGAAATGATGGTCACAACCATACCAGGAAGCGATCACTTTCTGATGTTATCACAATCATATCAGGCCCCTGAGTCCCAAGACTGACATTAAGTTGTGCAGCACAGGAAAGGCTCCAGAAGCCTCATCTGAAACAAAAACATTTGGCCCTGCTCTGATTTCATCTCTGAGCTCCAGCTGTTTCCAGTCTAGCCTTGCAACACACACTTTTCTACACGGAAACCATGCTCTCATCTTGTCGAGGCTCCAGATTTGATAGACACAGACTGAGGAGGAGACCAGGAAGGCCATGAGGATGGTTGTCCCTCACGGTGGGTAAAGACGACCGCCAGCTGGAAAGTCATAGACAAAGGAGACTCCAAGCAGGAATCAGAAAGGTTATCATGGGGCATCTCACACATGAAGGATGAGAGAGAAGAAATCAAATGTGTCCCTCATCCCTGCTGGCACTGGTTTGGCGCTGTGCAGGCTTCTCCATCCCGAGGTGCCATTATCCCTTTGCTTTCTGTTCTTCTCATAACATAGTTCAAAGAGACGGGAGACGGCGCTGAAATGTATCGTTCAGATTAAAGACTGAATACGAGGTGTGCCTATGGTTGTGGCAATAGTTTCATCTGCACTTTAAATGGAAACTTAAAGGTACTTGGCTACTGGCTTCGGTTACCGATTACAGCAAAAAGCAATTATTGTAACTACGCAACCTTCTTCTCTGGCTGCTCTCAGAACTGACCAGTCCGAATATATTGAGTCTTAGGATAAGAAATTACATGCTTCCTTTGGAAGAGATGAAATACCTCACATGCAGCCATTCCTGTGCTTTCAAAAGTGTTAGTTAACAATTAAAAGCAGCCATATCTACTTATTTTCTCTATTTCTACAGGATTAAAAAGAGAGCTTGGGGACTCCACATGAAATTCCACTCGGTTGCTCCTTGGCAAAAAAAAAAAAAAAAAAGAGAGAGAAAATGCTATTAATTAAATTTAACCTAAAATTCTTGCAGAAGAAAGTTGGTTGTTCACTAGATGAAGTTCTATTTCTGAAGCCTCTAGCAAAAATGAGTAGCTGCAGCTCCGCTCATCTTTATTTCATTGAGCTCTGGCTGGTCTGCTTTGTTGCACTACTTTTAGTTGTATGGACTGGTCCTTGTCACGGTAGATTAGTTCTCAACAGAATCTGAATTTTGTAAAACAAATTCTCCTTCCCCAATCTGTCAACTGACCATCCAGAGCTTTTATCCACACCTCTAAGTACTGTTTAGTTTCGGTTTCACCCTTAGGTAACGAATCAGAAGCAATGAGAAGGTCACTTGCCTTTTGAATTTAAAGTACTGGTTTTGTCACTGTCTCTCAGCTGACTTTTTGATGAGGGTGAGCTCACAGCGAACATGGTCTTTGCAGACTACTGAAGTGTTATACTTGTGATTACTTGGACTTCTTGTTATGGTTGCCACATCTGAAGTCCACGAGTGCTACAGCTGAATTTAGTTGATGGCCTTTTGAGAAAACAACAAAAGATTGCTGGGTGGTCTTCATCCTGGCAGTATGCGAGGTTCCACACTTTGTAGGTGCGTGTCACCGGCACCACAGCAGCCACACAACACTGCTGCCTTTGTGATTCATGACTTTAGGGTGGATAACAAGAAATGGGAATGTTAAGACCCGGTAAGACGCCAGAAAGTGTTAGATGATTTCTTCATTACATGGAAAAACAAAACACACAGGTGAGATGGACTTAGAGGCAGGAGAATGAGAAGAAAAAAATAGTTCTGGAAGCTCTAGGCATTTTTTCCTAATGACTGTTAATTATTTGCTCTTGTAAGCTTGAGCAGCTCAATGACACCTTTGCTTTTACTGGACTTTGCTGCTTGCACTTGGTGCAGTTGTATAAATCAGGGTGTATTTTCCTCCTTTGCTTCTCAGTTGGTCACATATAAGCATGAGGCCATAAAATTTCAAAGGTTTTTACAAAACAAATCTACCTGCTGCTCTCCAGCTACTGTAGCACTTGCCTGACATGAGCATCCAGGGGGTCCGCAGGGTGGTTTTTGAGATGTGGTTCACGTGAGAGGCAACTCAAAAAAGCAGATGTTTTGCAGTAGGTTAAGCTCTTTATGAAAGTGGCTTATACCGCACTTCGAAAATTCTTGAGGGTCTACCACTGTTAAAAGGTTGAAAACCCTGATTTTAATAATGACTTCAAGCAGCCAGCAGTGGCAGGACCCAAATATCTCTGCAGCAAACTTACTAGAAACCTGCCTGGATGGGGTAAGCACATTGTTCAAGGACTTGGCTCTTTGATCATTCCCACTGTTATTTCTCTGGGAGTTAAAAAAAACAAAAAAAAAAAAACTATGAAAAGACAACCTGTCACTCACTGACTTCCAGAAATGCAGGTTTAGTGGCCCTATAAGCAATAGGATAGTGGAAAGGGAAGAAAGATCAGCCTTTCTGCAGTACCATGCATTAGTTATACAGATGTTAAAAGCACAAGTTCTGGAAATGTATGATATGCTTATTTCAATTAAAAACTAATGAATTATATCCTCATACCTGTATGAAAAATAGAATTGTATGATAATTGATGGACTTATGAACATTGCAGCCTATCAGGTGAATCAAGGCTACTGTGGTTAAAGCCAAGGAGTCACCAATAGGCCAAGAGATGCATGAAAATAATCAGGAATCTGGTTCATTCATTCAGAAACATAAGGTTTAGTGTTGAGTTTGGTAGTATTTTTTAAAGAATTTAGCACATGACACCATTAATACAAGTCTGACTACTGCTGTCATGCTCTGAGCAGAGCTGACAGAAGACGACAGCAACACCCTTAACTGGAAGGAAAACGATGGAATTTGCCAGCCTCCACTGTGCTATAAACCAGCCACACCTCACCCACCTCTTATTCCTCGGTGTTTGGGTCAGATTTTTTTCCCCATGATTACCCATCACAACTTGACAGCAAGTCCATTGACTTCAGAGTCTCAAGCTACATCAGACTGAGGATCTCTTGCAGCTAAGACCAAATTCCCATTTTCCACAGGCTACACAACCAATTTCTCCCCAATCTGCTCTCATCTCGCCGGTAGCTGCCCAGCCGCTCGCTCTGAGCGCGGCTCTACGGTTTCTGCCGGACAACAGAAACGATGACAGAGGGTTCAGTTTGGATTAGTGCATTTTGTCTCGAGCAGAACAAAACATGTTGAGATGGTGTTTTCCTTTTGGCTGCCCAGCGGATTCCATTTATTTTGCTTTTAGAGAGATGCTCTGTAAAGACTGCAAAAGTAATTTAAGGTTACTGATACATTTCCTTTGTTGTGCTGTTAGAAAGGGAATGTATTGACACGTACAGACAAAAGAAGGCATAAACTACCTGATGCTCCCATCACAACCCTGTGCCTCTTTCCTGCTGGATATTATGCTTTTATCTTTATCTTCTCCATTCTATATATTTGGGCATTCTCATGTTTAATCACTAAATTGAAAAATAACTGGGGAAAGTGTCAATATTGGCAAATACTGTTATCCCAGGGGAATTAATAATGATAATGTGGGGTCTCCACTCACTACTCTCCAAGTGTTATGAGCTGACTCAAATACAACTCTTACTGTATTAAAGTGCAAAAGAAAGTGTGTTATAATCCAAATAGACCCTTGTCTCCTCCTTTTTGATGGGTGACTCCTAAAATTGTTCACATAAAATCATTATGTCGTGCTTTTCCACTTGAATGACTCCAGAGCAAGTACACACTCGGTGTTTAAAAAATAAAAGGAAAAACACCCCAACCCTCAGATGTGGTACAATTTCTTTTAGTTGGTTTCCACCAGCTGGCAAACAGACCTGTTATTATTTCTTTAGTGTACGTCCTAAATACTAGTGTAAACAGTAACATTTCTATGGTGCCTCAGTCAGAAACAAAGAGTAAATGAATTGGAAACAGGCTACTATCAAAATATCAAAACTGTCATCCAACGTAGGAACCGTACCCGTAAGTAGTAAGATAATCTGCTTTCATTAAAGCTCCCAAAGTTTGTTCAATCACACGGATGTAACTATTCCTTGGGTACCACTTCACCTATATTCAAAAAGATAGCTGCAGTATTTTTAAAACTAGTTTACTGAATTTCATATGAATATAGAGCACAGAATATGTAGATATTTTGGAGGTCTTTCCCTATGCCTTTGCTATCATTTTTGATGTAGTAATAAAAGTATAAAATGTGGAAATACCTTGCAAAACCGCTAAATTACCAATGCCAAGAAGAATATCTTACCTATGCCATCCTATTATTTCACTTCAATATACCTATTCACATCAATGATGATGATGTGAACTAGAAGTATACATTTGGCCAGCAGGTTGTGACAAACAGGGACATCCCACGCAAACGCCACCTCTGCAATTACATGTAGCCTTTGACAGAAACCCCTTCCATGGATCTGGATTTCTTTATCTGTTTTATCCTTGTTTAATCTGGGAGAATGAATGGTATCCTTTGGCTGACTTGCCCTTCTCTGAAAGGTTGTGTTTGGTAGGCACAAAATGGCCTCACACCGTATTTCCATCCCTTTGGTGGCTGCATTTCAGCGATAGCCAAGATTTCCAGTAAACAATAAATAACACCTTGCAATTCCATGGCACTCCTCAATGGCAGACCTAAATGGTCTTTACAAATAACCCAGAAGCATTATTAGCCTCATTTTGTGGATGGGACCACTCAGACTAAAAATCTCAGAGGAGATTTATGAGCTAATTAGCCTGAATGGATCATTACGTACAAAAATTTATATATACACTTACATATATAAAAAATATTTTAGCTAAAATATCTCACGTTCATTTCGCACGATACCCAACACAGCTTGCTGTGGTATCCCTGGGAAATCCTGACTTCAATGTGAGCTTTTATTTGGATTCTTATGGTCCAAAGATAACCTTGTATAGAACTAATCGGTAATGCTGCACATGGACAAAAGAAATCCAACCTCAGCCCCGAGGCCCGACAGCAGTGGTATCAAATATTATTTACAAGATGCTTTTTTCCTTTACATTTCCTACCATAGGTAAACTGGATTATCACAGTGATGCCTTGAATGCTTAATTTCAGGATGCAGGTGTTTCTTTTCAGGAGCTCACTTATTAAGGTCATCATTCTGAAGATGAAAGTGAGACATGAAACGTTTTCTTTTTTTTTTTCTTTTTCTTTTTGTTGCAAAGTCTCATTTCTCAAGAGATCATCCCATTTGGGAGGTGTGTGATTCACTATAAATGATAGCCCCTTGCTTGAAAAAGAGAAGCACTCAGGTAAGGAGAAAAAAAGGATTAAGAATAAAGAAGGCGCATAACGTGTAGTTCCTTTTATTTTAATTAATCGGTATAAAAATTTATGTCGAATTCAAAGATTGAAGCAATCTAGCGTGCCAGAATTAATAGATACAATCAGATAATTACTGCATTGTAATGACTATTAGAATATCAAATATTCCAGCCCTGAAGTTCACTTTATTTCTATCATTCTTTTCTAACATTTTAATTTCTGCTGTGTGCAAACTCGGTGAGATGCATTCAAGCGCAGAAAGCCGGCAGCTAGATCTGTAATATCGCCCTGGTCCTATCTGAAATCTCAGAGAAAGCTTAAGTGAGAATTTAAGAGTTACAGGAATTTGTCCTCATATCTGCAGAGATGTCCATTCCGCTTTTTACAACAGAGTCAACATCAGCCTCTGATCCTCACCACCAAGATATTACGATGCTGGGCCACTGTACCCAAGTCCCAGGGACACCTGGAGAAACAATATAATAAAAGCGACTGCTATTCTTCCACTCAAATATCCCCCTGCTCAACTGTTCCCAAACCCATTTTTTGTGTCTATTTCTGAGCTCCCCGGTTCAAGAGGGACAGGCAAATAGAGTACAACGGAGGCTACGAGGATGATGAAGGCACTTGAACATCTCTCCAGGGAGGAAAGGCTGAGAGAACTGGGGCTGGTTAGTCTGGAGAAGAGAAGCCTGAGAGGGGATCTTGTGAAGGTTTACAAATATCAGAAGAGTGGGTGTCAAGTAGAAGGGACCAGGCTCTTCTGTAAGTGCCCTGGGATAGGATGAGGGGCAATGGGCACAAACTGGAAGCCAGGAAGTTCCGCCTCAACAGGAAGAAGAACTTCTTTGCTGCGAGGGTGACAGAGCCTGGCCCAGGCTGCCCAGGGAGGCTGTGGAGACTCCTTCCAAAGTCCCCTTGGAAAGTGACTTTCCAACCCCTTCTGGATCTGTTGCTGTGTGGCCTGCCCTGGGGGTTCCTGCTCTGGCAGGGGGGTTGGACTCACTGATCTCCAGAGGTCCCTTCCAACCCCAGGGCTCAGAAGGAGTTCAGGACAATTTTTCTCATGATTCCTCAAAAACCTCACCCCGTGTCTTATTGAGCTCTAATTAGTCTTCCTCGACAGTCCAAAAACTCTTTGTATAATTGTTTCTTCAGCAATATGCAGAAGATCGTATAATGATTTTACACAGCTGAATATTGGTCTTTCTTAATAGATTTCTGGAAATAAAAATTATCTGCTGGAAAACAGTAACATATTCTCTCTGTGTATAACTCTACCATCATTTTCACCTTCATGAATTTGCATTAGGAATTAACAGTGTTATGTATCTAAACTACTTTAAGCAGTATATATCTATGGTTACCGACTTCTGAGTAAGTACCTTCAAGGTTTTATTAACTTATTATCAAATTAGTTTTACCTATTTTTTTGCAACCTATTTTTTTGCAGCCAATTTACCACTGAATTATTCATGATTACTAGAATAGCTGGGACTCCTCTCAGCTACTGTTTGAGTTTTACTCTGCAGCTGTATGAATCATAATGGTTGATGCCCAATCGTTAAGGTTGGAAACGACCTTCCAGATCATCAAGTCCAACTATCGTTACAGATTGTGGATCTGTGGATTCCAGAGGGCAGTGGTGGTGATGGAAATAAGAATCATGGAGTCATAGAATATCTTGAGTAGGGGAGGGACCCCTAAGGATCATTGACTCCAATCCCTGTTCCTTGCTAGACTATCTAAACCAAAACCATATGAACTGCCAGGAGGATACTGTGAAAGTTTGAAGCGAAGAGAAGGACTTACTCGAAGAGAAGGACGTATTATATCCATTCTATCTCTGTAATAAGAAACTACTCCTTTGATGACTCATAAATGGAAGAAGGAATGGAAAAAACATGTCATGATACAATGTCCCAAATGTAAGACAGAGCATTTCTACTGCATGACTGGTCTGCACTAGCATCTGGTGCTACTGACTTCATTTCTGTCATGACTTGCTTAAGGTCTGAAATACAGAAGTCTTGTACGTGTACCGCTTCAATAAGATTCCAGATATTCTGGAATAGTTCTCCTTTTCTTGTCCTCCACCTGCATTTTTATCATCCTCTTAGATTGAGGAAACAAAAGGAGGAGGAGGAAAAGGAATAAAAACATAAAATATTGACATGAACATGTCTTGGCCTTTCACTCAGCCACACTGCACTTATAAAAGTCAGACTTGTGTTAAAATATCAAGGGACTCCCGTTCAGAGCATTCCCTCTCTACTTTGAGGGCTGTCATGCAATCTGCCATTTCAGCCATCACTCAACGCTGCTGGATGTTCTGCTCATCTCTGCATCTCTAAATGGCAGCAACAGTAGCGGTGCCCACATCATCTGGCTTGAAAGTCTTTGTTTTTTCCTTGAAAAAGTCAAACACGTTACATTTATCCTTTTCAGATAATGAGTTGTGTGCAAGGAGACAGTAGGAATCCAGTAAAGAACAGACATTTCTAAGAGTAATGAGAACAACCACTGCTTTGCTACTTAGGACAAAAAAAATAGTAATATAAAGAATCACAGCATTTATATTCTAACTAATTACTAAAAGGGATGGGAAATTGCATTTTTGTGTGGTGTTCAGATGGCATCTTCAGGTTTTCCCCTTTTTTTCCCATTACCTGGTTGACCCCTGCAAGCCAAGAATGTGTCATTGATGCATCTGATCCTGCAAAATTTTCGGGAAGTCTACTATCATATCCAAAGAAACAGTGTTTTCCAAAACACAGGATATTTACTATCCAGACTGTCAGCTGTTACTGCGTGAGGTATTTGCCTGTAACACTTAATACATGAGATCAGTCATAGCCTGGGAGGATATCACAAAAAAAAAATATATCTTTCCTCCAGCCCTTCTTTGTATTTCTTTCAACATTACCTGATATCCTATCAGTCACAGCATCCTATAAAGTGGTCTAAGGACTAAGTCAAGTTCATTACCCTTAGGGAAACACTGAAAAATCGGTCATTGAGTTACTATCAGTAACCTATTTATAAAATCCCCTAATCCCTTAGATTATCTTTGATAGAAATCGCAGCATCCTCACTTTATTAAATTAGAAAAAGTGAGAGTGAATGTTAGAGTTTGATGAATGCTTAATTGCACGTGGGTGAGATTTGGCAAGAGTAACAGTGAAATTCCTGGGACAGAAGAACAGCTTCCTCCCCTTTATAATTTTTTTCTAGGTCGGGTATTAAGCATCTACAATTATGCTGAGTCTTTCTGAAAATTATGACAATGACAGCAAGATGTGATGGACCTTGAATAATGACTGTGTAGATGGAGAAAGTGCAGAGGGGGGAAAAATGATTGAAAACACTCACATTGTCTTGATGCTAAACATTTACCTCACATGGAGAGAAACCAAGACAACATTAAAATCATAGAGCGACTTAGGTGGAAAGGGACCTCTGGAGGTCACCTGGTCCAACCCCAGCACTCAAAGATCACTACTGAAAGTGGCTTCTGAAGGTGGCTTTAGTTTGGCCACGAGCAAGCAGTCTGAATTCTGATCCTCTTCAATTACAGACTTTCCACAGCCTCTCCAGGCAACCTGCTCAAGTGTCTGACATCCTCAGCGTGAACGGTTTCTCCCCCTCCCCAATATTTAACGAGAATTTCCCTTGCTGTGACTTCTGTTGGCTCCCCTCCAGCTGTGTGCCTCCAAGAAATAAATCTGACCTTGTCTTCTCTAATGTCACTCATTAGGTAGCAGCTTCTGGACCAAACATGGGTTGCCTTCTGCAATAAGCTGAGCAGATTCGCACTCTGCTGTTAAATTGGTGCCATTAGCAGCTGCCATCGAGGGCAGGTGCCCGTTCCCGATGCCTGAAAAGTGACCACTGGCTATTTATTCTTGGCCGAATCATTGCAGTGCAACTGGCAGGTTTTCTGCTAAAAGGGATGGAAAAGGAGAACAGTCCATGAAGAAGAGATTTCCCCAAATATTGAGTAATGGGAAATCACAATACTGTAAGGAAAAAAAGAAAAAAAAATAAAGAAAAATCAGCAAAAACCTTTTATGCTTTCAGAAACTTAAATAATTCTCACTGACATTTTTGATTACTATCTCAACTTTTCTTATCTGAACTTTGTACCCTTGAAAAATTCGATAAACTGAATTTGGCAATTTTATTTCAGCAAGAGGGAGCTTGTGTCATAACACACTGTTACATAACGATTAAAACCTGGGAAAATACATGGAATCTGGAGAAAGCCCAGCCTTCAGCTGCATCCTTGGAGCTTATCTATAACACACACATAGCTGTAATAAAAATGAGCTGGCTGGGAATGCATGAGTAAGCTCTTCAGATGTAGCAAACCGACTTGTGAAAAGAGGAGAATACGGTGGCGCGCACGAAACGGTACTTTCTTCCGTTCGTAACTTTAACGCTTGGTAGAGGAGATGGAAAGCTACTGACACAAATGTATTCCCAGCATTGTAATTTAAATAACACATCTGCACGGCAAGAGTGTATCTACGTAGACATAACCAGCACCATTGCTTTTCTGATATCAGTCATAGGGAATGAAAAGGACTGGGCTGAAAGCATCATTTATTTCCTTTAAGACTGAAGAATGAGGGGCTATTTATGCTGCAAGAACGATGTAAGAGATGTCTTGGGAACGAAAGTTGCCTGTGAGCAAAATTCTCATTGACGTTGAGAGTGGATTGTTTTGATTCGAAGAAGGTTTGTGTTTCGGCGCTCCCTGGCTCTCGCCTGCCGAGTCCACTCTACTGGAAGAGCCGGGCAATCCTGCCCTGAAGGAAGCACGGCTCCAGAGCAGAGCACGTGCCTTCGTCCTGCGTTCGCAGCTGATCTCGCGTGCCAAGACATGATTTTGGTGACTTCTTCAATTATTGCAAACAGGGATCGTGGTTTGCTTATTTGCTGTGAAGTTTCCAGTCTTGTTTTCTTTGCCTTAATTGTACGACATGCTGAGATCCCAATCATTAGCTAGGAGTGCCCGGAGCTTATGACGGGTGATTCTTACACTTTTATAAACTCAATTAAAGAAATACATCACTAAATGTAGAAATAATGACCTGTAGTAAATATCTTTCATTTTCTTATGTGTGTGACTGTAGAAGGAGAAGAATCAGAGAGCTGTTTGTACATATTTTCATTTAAAAACCCTTTCATGTTCCTCTGACTACTCTAGAGGGTAGATACTAGAGGATCTGGGAGAGAAACAGAAATAAGGCACAGATTTTGGGGGGGGGAAATCCACCAAAACCTCTGAAATGATGCGCCGTGTTATAGCAGAGGTAAGCTACTTCTAATGATCCTTAAGAGCACAACATCCCCTTAATCTTGAATGTATTTATTCTTATAATGCCCTGGGGGAAGAGAAAGGCTATCCCAAGTTATGCTCCACTCTTATTTCAGAAGACTAAACCCAAACCAGCAATCCCTGTTCTCTAAGTAAACTGCTGCTTATTCTGGAGGTGACCAACCCCTGCGTGCCTTGGCAGCCTCAGGGAAGGCTTGCTTTTGACATCTTCAGGAACGCTTCAATCCTACGTGTCAAGTAGCCTCAGATCACTCTCATGCATGAGTTCTGGCAAAGTACAGCTGAACAAGGACATCTAACAGGTCTTCACGACCTCGATGCCCATAGCTTGAATCACCATTCAATTGGAGCCCACGCCATGCACACAAGTTTCAGCTGCCTGCTGCAGCCACAGATAATATTTACTTGCTAGATATTCTCTTCTTGACCAGACCTCTCACAGATAGCCCTGTGCATCCATCGCTGAGTAACTGAGTCAGATGGGACCTCTGGAAGGCAAGGCTGAGCTCAAAGCCTTCCTTCAGAGCTTAAAAGCATTAGCAGCCTCAGAGCCCATCTCATAAACCCCACAACAGCAGCAGGAGGATGAAGGAACTAAACATTTCATCACATCTACAAGACATTTGAAAACTGTCACTAATCCTTCAGAAAATTTGGTCCAGCCCATAGAAAGGGTCTGAAGCAGATCTAAGACTCTCCTATGCCTCCTAAGTCCAAGTGTTAAACATGATCTTCCCAGGTACCCCAATGCATCTGTGTGGTAGCACACACTTGTAATCAGGAGCTACAATACTGTAAGGAACCATTTTTCTGGACTTCAATACCAGTCACTTGCAAGCATGTTTTAAGTAGCTAATTTGGGTTATAACAAAGCAGAAAAGCGTTGTTACGTTTTTCTTTATTTTCATCCAGCTGGATGAAATAAACCAAAAAAACCTGCTGCAATAAGCAGCTATGAGAAACAAAGGCACTTACCGTCCCTACTGAATATGGCCATAAAATTATCCCCAGGGAACAAGACCAGAGGGACGCAGCCTGTAATTAAGAGTGGAGAGCATAAACTGAATGTGAATTCCTTTAGAAATTTTTAGGGAAAGCAAAATACTTCCTAATCTCCACTTCTTGTACGTATCGAGTCTAACAGATTCTTGAAGAAAGGAGAAGGAAACAAAAGGCTGATAAGCAGCAATTTTATCTGTTGCTTCCCATGCTAGCACAGTGCAGAGAATGAACAATCCAGGATAAACTCATTGCGCTAATCAGGGGCACAAGCTCACGAAGGCATGAGATGTTGCTTGCCAAAAAAGTAATTTCACAGGAGAAGCAGCAGAAGGCATCCTGTCTTCCTGCTTAGATCATTCCAGGGCTACAGCCAGGCTGTTCAGCAAGAGTTAGTAAATATCTTTGTTAAACTCGTGTGGGCTCGAACTGTGCCCCTTGGATTTCAGGCTTTTCCGTAAGACTGCAGCTTAGAGTTAGAACTCAGACAAGTGTTCCAGTTTTTTTATCCCAATGGACATTTTTGTGAGCGAGAATCATGCTCTTTATAAGACTTCCCTTTCTTGCAGAAGTGAAAATAAGCAAACAAATGCTTATGAGCAGCAGCCCGAAGACCACAGTATTTCTATGAACTCTTCTGCTGATGAATGGAGGCCTTTGATGACTTCTGGTGCCTTCACTTGCATCGTAGAGAAAGGGCCATTGTGTGGCTACAGACGGATCCCAGCCTGCCCTACATTTGCAATGTAAACAGGTCCTAAAATCCCCTGTGCTTGCTTTTCAAATTCTTTCCTCTTTCTTTGAGGACATCTCCCAACTACTTCCTTTCTACTCTGTTTCTTAGGAGAAGAGTACTCCAAGAAAAAAAAAAAAAGGTTAAATTATTCCAAGCCCTACCCTACAACATTGCCAATGAAGGGAGAGAAAGTGACATAGCTCAAAGGCATCCGAAACAGCAGCAGGAGACCAGCCTGACCCTGACACCAGAAGGCTGGTCGTGGACCTGCCTGAGCTGGTCCATCAGCTCTGGGGGAAGCTTCAAGAGGAGAAAGATGAGGGAAGATAACAGCAAAGAATGTAAATGAGAAGTGAAGGTTAAGTGAAAGATCAAATAACCATGTTGAGCTGGTGAAGGATGGGAACATGGGATTCACACCAGAGTTTCAAGTTGACCCAGGAAGCTGAGCGTAGGAGATTTGGTTGAAACCGTGCAGGAGCATGAAGTGGGGAATCAAAACTGCAGTGAAAGGAAGTAATTAGCCAGACAACTACCTCCAGCATTTGTTTATCTATCTCTATTACTGTTTGCCTTGTTTATTAGGATTATAAACTCAAGAGGCCATACCAACTCTGGAGTGACGATTCTCTATTTCTCCCAACACAGCCTCAGTTCCTGATTACAATGCTCCTCCAGGGTCCTACTCTAGGCAAATAATATAATAAATAATGGAAATGGACCCAGGAGGAAACTTAGATGTTAACTGTGTAGAAACAGGAAACCTGAAGCTTCATTGGTGTATAAATTTCATGTTGGGTTTAAAGCTCATGCTGTTTGACGGGTAGGTTTTCAGAAACCTGAGCAGGAATACGACGCCACTTTGAAAATGAAAAGCACTGAGATTTCCATTCTGGCTGCTGCTGCATTAGCACCAGCTCTGTCTTTTCAAATGTTTCCTGCTGGTTCTCCTAGAGCACAGGAAGAAATGTTCTGGTGATTAAGCAGCAGTATCATTATAAAAGCCAAATGAATAATCATTGTGTTAATGAACTTTATCTTAGAAAAGATTAGGGTTTGTTGTTTTGTTTTTTTTTAATGTTAAGCCTCTTTCCGTATGAAAGAGGAAATGCACTCTCATTTCATTTAATCAACCCTGGGATGATCATGATCTATACAATTTAATTTTCTGTCCGCACGTATTCTGCCATAGCTGCGTATCCAGTTGCTTAAATGGTGGTATCAAATCATTTTAATACGTCAGAGACAATGCACTTTCCTGTTTGTTGTGACAGTGAGCAGGCTTGGCTCTGCTTGCCAGCTTGCTACTGCAGAACAGTCTCTCTTGAAGGGATTTCAGAGACTCCCAGACCACTGTGGGAAGCAGTGTATTGCCTAACCAGTGAGTAATTCTGATGAAAACCATGTAAGAATTGGGCTACTGCATGATATCAAGTAAAAAACACTCCTCTTGAAAAATGGTTTAAGAAAACTAAGGGTTGGAATCACAAAGCTACAGGGGGACATAATGACTTGGTGAGATCCTGCCTTCTGGTTTGAAAGAACCATGATCACTTTTTTCTCAGGAGAACAGCTCCCAAGACAAACTACTTTACAAAATATTTCAAGGTGAGGCAGTCAGCTGCTGACTGACCATTTGTGCATGTCTGATGTCTTCTTCAAGGAGGAAAAGTAAGATGTGAGTGACAGAGATATCATGGTGTGGTGTTGCTGCAGTAAGAAGTGATGGGCTGCGTTGGGAAGCATATCAAGCACTGTTTTCAGCTTTCTGTGAAAGCTCCTCTCCATATCATATTCTCATCTCCTAGGAAAATCCTGATGTGAGAGAGCAACAGAATTCTATGAGAGGCCAAAAGAGGAAAGCCCTTCCCAGGAGCTCATCGTGGCTGGATGAGTCTGGTTACCTCTCTGGCTGCCTGGGAAGCCAAGCCTAACTGCCTAACTGACCAGAACTGGGTGTGTAAAGGAGGGAAAAAAATTTAAAAAAATAAAAGATTTTATAGATATATACACTTCCTAGACTAATCTTTTTTTTTCCCCCCACAGTGGAAAGCACAAGGTCATAGAAATGGTCTAAGGAATAGACTAATCTTTTTCTTGTGATAAAATGAGTGAACTTCATTTGTTGTCAAGAAAAGTCAACAAATTGTTTTCACCAGAACATAAACATCTCAGATTCTGAAGTGGCTTTAATACGACAGAGTAGCTGCAGTTGGAAATTCAATATTAATTTACATCAATAGATATCAATCAACCCAACACCCACAGCCACCAGATGTGGCCTTCCAAAAAGACATTGTGTCAACTGGTGTGCAAATACAAATTCTTCACTGGTCACAAAGGTGTCTTCATTAGTAACATAAAGGTATAAACGATTCAGCAGCTCAAGGGAAGCATCTGTGGTTCATTCGGGGTTCTCAAAGAACCGTTCCATAATGAACTCAGCGGAGAACAAGCCACACATGCCGTGTTTTCTTCCACACGTTTCCTCAAGTGCCAAACTTGCTCCACCATTGCACCTGCTGCCTTTCTCCTTCCTGCTCGTAACGTAGCAGGAGAGGAAATTGTGGAGCTGTCTTTAATTAGCCTGTGTTCTCTGGTAATCAGTACACCATTATCTGTAACTGTAGCGTTGCGTTGCCGTGGCGGTTTTTTACCCGCCTTAACTAAGTGAATGGCACGATAGAGGCCACGCCGCACAGAAAAGAGTAGCGGTGTCGCCTGACTCTGCGGAAGTTCTTTTATTGGTTTGGAATAGGTTTGGGAAATGGCTAACATATGCTATAAAGAAAGAGCCAGACACCAACACATGCTAAGAAGTCCGGAGGGAAACACTTGGATAATTACAAGCTTTTTGTGGATTAATCAGCCTGCAAAAATGTTGGAGTGGTGTTAAGCACCCGAACACCCATCCGACTCCCGCGAAAATAAAAGGCAAGCCTTCATACCCTCAAACCACCCGGAGCGAAGCGGCTGGTTGCCTTTTCTACCAACAGAAACGTGACCATACGGGCCTTAAAAGAAGCCTGCGTCCCTTTGTACAACTCCATGGCATCTACCTCCCCTGCGGGACAGCAGTAGTAGCACCGCAGCGGTATTTTTGCCGTACCCTCCACGGGAAGCACTAATAAAAGAGGCAGCATATGGAGCTGCCGCCTTGGCACCGTGGCAAATATTGATCCCCGCTGTGACAAAAAGTTTGCAAATGACAGGATGGTCTGCCATGAACCTTTTTTTTTAGGTTCTTGGGACAGGGAAGTATCACAATTGCAACAGGATAATTTTTTTTTTTCTTTGTTCTGTTCATGCAAATAGACCATTATTAGGAAAATTGAAAGTGTTCAAAAGAGTCTGGCCTAAGGAACACCTTTGGATTGAGAAAAATAAAACAAACCAGCTTCATTTGAAAGTCTTAAATGATTTCTTTTGGAGTCCTTCCAAAGTGAAGCATGATGTTTGGAAGATGGCAGAAGAGTTTCACTTCTGTTCACAAAATACTCTATTTTAATTTTTACATTGTGAACAATATTTTCTTCATGAAATGTATTTGGTGGGTTTGGTTTTTTTTAAAGAAAAATACCATGGTTACATAATTTTTCTATGGAAAAAAATTCCTGTTACAGATCACCCCCACCCCCTGCACGATTTCATTGTAAGAACTTTCTTTGGATTTCACTAAACGGATTCTTTTCCTGGCAATTTTTAGTTCACGCATGAATCTCCAAATTCAATATCTTCAATTGTAGTAGAGAAAAATGGACCCAGTGTCATGATTATAGGCAGAAAGCCAAACGAAAATGCATAGTTTTTATTTGTTTGGTTTTTTTTTTACCCCCGCCCTCCTGTTTTTTCTTCCCCTTAACTCCTCACTTGTCTTCTGCTTGTAAGTGATGGTTATATAAAATTTAAAAAGAATAAGATTTAAGAAAAAATGAATTGGGTTGAAAAGCATGAAAGTCATTCTTTAACAACTGCTTTCTCTGAGTTCTAGGAGAAGCTGTACAGAAAATGTGACAAACAAACAAGAAAGCTTTCTATGTAGGCAGATAAGGTGAGGCAAAGGTAACAAAGTCAAGACAGAGATGTGAAGAAATAGAGAGGAAAAGCAAAGAGAAATCTGCCATTTTATTTTTAAACACTGTATTGAAATAGAAGAGCAGAGTGGGAGAAGGTATTAACCCAGACAAGAGAACAGATTGAGAGGAAACAAGACGAGGGTAAATGCCATCTGTATTTGTGATATTACCTACCTAAATAATAAAACTGGATGGAAGTTTTCAAAACTGGAAAAAAATATGTATCCAAGTCTTTCAAATAATTTCTAGGACTAGACCAAATTGAGGAAGGAAAAAAACCAAACTTTTAACATCCCACAGAAAAATCCAACCCCCAAACTCAACTTGCATTTCGGCAACCTTTTATGTTTTATTTTATGTTGCTTAAGTAACCTAAAAAAATAAAATCAAGTTACTTCCTAACTGTAGTATCAGACTTTCCCTCTCTTTTGTCAGTGTCCTTAGAGATCTACCCAACAGTTTCCACCCGAGCATCTGAAGCTAACATAATTTATGGGCTGTTTGTTTCTCCCCTTCCCTGTCATTAATAAAGCAGAATCACTGCTTTTATATTACAGTTAAAATAAATCAACATGTTAATTGGGATTCAGGTGGGGACCTGCAACAAGCAGGAGGGAAAAGAAAAAGATCTTTAATTTTAACTGCAGCCTTTTACACCTGGAGTAGGAGTTCACAGCTAGGAGAGTGAGGTCAGGAGAAGACCATTATTCTTCAGATGTGTCAACTCAACCACTCCTCAGAAGACTTGTTCTCTAGACCCTTTCCCAGCTTCGTTGCCCTTCCTTGGACACGCTCCAGCCTCTCAATGCTTTTCTTGCAGTGAGGGACCCAAAACTGAACCCAGAATTCAAGATGTGGCCTCACCAGTGCCCAGTACAGGGAGGATGGTCACCTCCCTAGTCCTACTGATAGAAGCCAAACTTCCCATCCAAGACTTTCTCAGAAGCCTCCAGTCATATATACCCACTGTAGTGCCCACTGGGCTCTCTGAAGAATTTGGGAAGCTGACAGGTTCCCAGCTTATGTGGATGTTTGATTGCAATGTGAACGAGCAGTCAGCGAGCTGGGATTCACTGTCCAAGCACTCAAAGGGCCATTGTAGGAAGAGGGTTTTGGAAGCAGATGTCTTGTCATTTTCAGGTTTTGCTTTTAGAGGCAAGATCAAAGAGAAATGGTTGTGAAAGAAAACTAGTTGTCAGATGTAGGCTTTGCAGAGCTTGAGATGTTCACTATGAGTCCATGTACACCAGTCGTTTCTGGCTTCAGGCCCAGAATAAAATAGGTGGTTACAGGTTTTGAACCCAATAGCGCCAGAAAAATGGAAGCATAGACTGTAAAAATAAAATTTTAACTAGCCAGTTTAGAGAGGCTGGGAAATATTTATGCATCGACAAAATGTCTTTACACACTCTTCAAATTTCTAGAACGTTGAGTTTGACTACACAAAGCTGATCTGCTTTGTGACTTCCCATGCTGCATCGAGATACTGCTATTTCAGAGAGGGTCAGAGCCTGCACTGATGTCACAACTTACACCACGACCACACCAAGTTGACAGAAGAACATGCTCTGGAGGTAATGGCTTTATTTGCACTATCTGGTTGGGTTGGATGAGCAGAGGGTGGGGTATGAGCCTAAGGGATTCCTGCCCTTCGTAAAACTTCCCCCTCATACCCAGTGACTTGACTGTGCGACTCATTCTCACCTTATTACTCAGTATGTTCCTCCTCTGCTCATTTGACTACTACATTTCCAAATACAGAATCACATTAAGTACGTTTACATAAGAAGCAAATTTGAAAAAAAATAGTTGCATTAAACTAATTTCAACAAGCAGCAGTTAAAACGTGCAGAATCTGTAGCCTCTATTGTGTTTTTTTTACAGAAATTTTTGAAAGATGAGAGAACAAATAAACAAAAAACAACAACCCAAGAACTGGAAAGAATAGACCCAAATTCGTTTGCAATAGAGACCATATTTCAGTAATAACAGAGCCAAAGCAATGCTTAACCCAACAGTTCTAAAACATTCGAAATAGGTCTCTCTTCTCCAAGTTTTTCTTAAGCTGAGCTAAAAAGCTCCTAAACAAACTAAGGAACAACTTTGTTTATCATACTAGTATTGCTCCTTTTCATCAAAATTTCAAATTAATGCACTGAACCTGGTATGTCTTTATAGATAAAAAAACAGCTTTAGCATCAAATTGGAACAATCCAACAGAAAGCAAAGATGCCAACAACCAAAACAGCCATTTGCGTTGTCCCACGTACACGACCAAGAACAGAGGTTCAGAGAGACGATAAAAAGCTTTAAAAATTCAAAACCAAAACCAACCTCCACACACAAACATGCTCTTTTACATTAAAATGCTAGCTGAGTTGAGGGTTGAATGCTCAAGCACCAGACTGGATCACTAGACACGAGCCAACAGCCAGACAGATGTGCCAGGACTTCCCGCACACGCGGAAATGAAATCCATACAGTAACGGCAGGTTGCACCAGAGCAACTGCTAGCAACGTAGGAGATGAGACAACAGATTCCACACACCTTAAGAAGAACCCTTACTTAACAACAAATCCCCAGCAGTCTCTCCAAAGCCTGCGCTGGGAAAAGCAAGATAACCACTAACCTTGGCTTAAAGACTCTTGTCTCCAACACAAACATCAAAGATGTCACATCACACCTACATTTGGTGCACCCCCTCTCCCTCCCAGACTCCTCCACCATCTGGCTTTTTGGAGCCTACCTGGTCACTTGAAGGGCTTCCCTCCTCATTAGGGTCCTGGCAAGAAGAGCTTCTGGCTGAGAAGCATTTATACCTCAGCCTCCACCTTAGAAACAGAAGGTTTATGAGAATCACCTGGTTCTTGTTTGCTCAAATAACTTGAATGAGGATTCTGCCCCCTCCCCTTCTCCTCATGAATAAGTATTGCCCATGGAAATCTAGAGCTCATCACAACATTATGGGGGGGGGGGGAATTAAAAAAATCACTATTCCTTTGATAGGAAAAGGATGCATCATTTTCACCAGACCCTTGCTATAGATAATAGTGTCTCTGCTTTGTTTCCCTGTATTGCTGAGCAACAGTAGAAGTGAAATTAAACTATTTCATGCAGCCTACAAGGTTATTTGCCTAAGGACTGAAAAATAGAGGCAGGAGAGACACAGATTTTTTTTTTTTTCTTTGAGGAGATTGTCTGATTTTATTCTTGCTAGCAGGCTTGCTCGACTATTTTCAGGGCAGCTTAATGTCAGATAAAGCACACCAAAAACATATTATTTAAAAGCTCTTAAAGAGAACTTGGCTATGTCTGTAGTAAGAATTTGACACGCTGCGGAATCCTAAAGTTTGCTTCGGCTTCTTGAAGGGAACACAATAGCCTGTGCTTCAATGACACCAGACATCTTCCCTTTTGTACGCTGGGATGGAGTAGGCAGCTGATTAATAATTCAGTGCTCATTAGGAAGTACAACATGCAGTCAGCAATCAGATATAATTAGGCAAAACTATACAGATGATTACAGGGTGAACAAGATCTATGAATCTATTTCAGGTGAAACAGCATCATCATTTCTGTGGAAGGGTCAAGAATAAACAGGACTCCTATCAAATGCTCAGCTTAAACACTTGTTTTATTTTTTTCTTGTCTTACCATCGTCTGCCTGTTAGAATAATTTTTCACTAGGAACACACTGCAAATACATCCAACATGTTCAGACTCACTCCAAGTTTCTCTTCTTGCATGGAAATTGCTGAGAGAGTATGTTTCTCCTCAAGATCCTTATATCAAATCAGTATACCTCCAGGCAAGTATATGACCATATAATTGAAGCAGTAAATTGATGACAATTAGCACATTAGCAGTGAATAGCAGCAAGTGATGGTCTTAATTGACAATGCAGCGGTTAGTAATTGATGTTAATGACTCACAAGAAGAGAATAGTGACTAATAACTGCAATTTTTAGCTATTTTCCCTGCTGGTAAGCCTTGTGCAAGGTTGGAGCAGGTGGGAATGTAGACTGGTCAGAGAGAGAGCAGAATTGGCACCTAACAAACAAGAGGCTGAGGATTTAAGCAGGCGGTTTTTTTGCATTACTGAGAAGCAAATACAGCTTTTTATGGTTTAGCAAAATAAGTTGCAAACTGCTCCAGGGTTCAGCTACGTAAAGAAAGCCAGTATGGGTTTTTTTTTTTTACTACTTCCACAATTCATAATTCTCAGCCATTTTTGGAAGAGCTGTGTCAGTTCTTTGCACGGCTGCGAATGTTGTCCCTGAGCGGTGCACGCAGGGATTAGGGGATGTGCTCCCCTCTTCAAAATGTGTTAATGCACAAGTAAAAAAAGAAAAACCAACCAAAAAAAACCAAGCCCCCCAAAACAATGCCTATTTAAAACTTTAAAAAGCATGGGGCTGTGTTTTCTGGACAGATGGTAGATTTTGAGCAGCCTGCCTTATCTGGGGGACCTCCTGTCACTATAAACAACTCATGGAAAGTAAGACCTTGATGCCATTTACTGGGCTGATTTTTGCCCAGGAGAATGGCAGGATTAGGAGCTCTATTTTCCTGTTACACAGGAATTTTCCTGTTCATAAAGATGTATTCCCTGCATAAAATAGGTATTGTATCGAAGAAGAGGAGAATTAATCATACTTCACAGTAAAACATATGGATAATCACGTGGGTAGCAACAATTCTCCAAAGATACCTAACATGATGACACTGAGAGATGCCTAATTATAGCCTTGGACTTCCCTTTGGTAGGTGATGTACAACCACATATATGGAATAATCCTTTCCTTAAGGACTTAGTACTGCACATTTTCGACACATAAAATGTCTTCCTTGCATCAAAGGCAAAAACACTTAAGAGTGAACTTGCTATGAAGCTTTTTAGTTTTAATATTGTAGCTCCTCTACTGGATTTTTACATCGAGTCTGAGAACGATTAAAAGCCAGTCCCCGGCTGGCTTCTGTATGAGCGTTATAATCTTCAAGGCAATCATTTCCATTGGAGTTTGAATGATAAAAGACTCCCATAAATTTTAAAATGAACTCAGTTCTCTTTATATTCTTACTCAAGTGCTCATTACTTTGATCCAAATTGTGGAGAGTATATCTCTACAGCCTTGACATACCTTCTCATGGCCAGTCTTTGACATACGGAGCCAGATTCTCAGCCACAGTAAATCAAAGCGGTGAATCAAAGTCGATGTGTTTAGGCTGATTTACACCAGCCAAGGCTCTAGCCCCATCCTTGAACTGCTGGTGGCGCCTCAAGGAGAACTAAACCCAGGTGTCACCCCAGGATGCTCACAGGGGGTTCCCCCAGCACTGCCAGTGCACGGTGCTTCTCCTTGGGATGAATTCATGGAGCACAGGATTTCCACGAGTACTGTAGCACTCGTATTTTGCCTCCCACTGTTACAAGAAGGGAATTTTTTGCCTCTTTTTCCTGCAGTTACAGACATAGAGAAATTCTTCCTGCTGCAGAGCTGTAGGAATAAACATTCATGATTTCTGGGTTTTTTTTTTCCCCTCCTTTCTCCAGAGGGGATCATCCCTTGGGAATGCTGTGCTTCTGTGGTTGAAGAAGAGGCTGGTGGCAACAGGTTTTCACTGCAGCATGTCTTCCTGCTTAGATTTGGAGGAAGACAGATGAATAATCTATTAAGAAAAAAAAAAAGAAAAGAACAAGAATGGCTCCCACTTGCTGAGGTATGTAGAAAAGCCAAAGTGGAAATTATTCAGGTGCACTGAAAAGTGAAAACTTTTTCCCTGGTCTGAAGTAGTTTTTGTGGGTAACTTGTGACCATGCAGACCCAGATTGCTGCATTAATGAAAGTATTTCATTCCCCTCCCCGCCTCAAAATAAAAAAAAAGTATTTCACCTTTGGAATGTTTTGGAAAGTATCTTAACGACCAAAAAGTCAGGGAATGCTTGTATACAGCTATTACTTCCTACAAATATCTTAAAAGAACATTTTTAACAATTCTGTGTTCATACCCTGATAGGGAGCTTTTCCAGCTTCAGTGCTTAAAGACTGTAACAGCATTTGTCATCAGTAAATGCGTTCATTAATTTTTTATTTTGCAAGAAGAGCCATTCATTAAGTAGAATTCAAAGAAACGCTTATGTTTATGACCTCCAGTTGTGGCATGTGTTTCCAAGTGCTGGTACATTCTTTCCCTTAAGCCTCCAAAGCATATAAATGTGATATCCACCTTTTCTCTGCAAATGACAAGCCACCAGGTGAGAAAGGCTGAGAACACAAGTTAAGACCATTCCAGCAATATTCAGGAAGCAGAAGCTCCGTAGCAGGCGCTGGGCTTCAGCTCTTTGAAGCTAAAGTGAATTCTGGGGATGCTCAGGTGCAGATGTAGCATTTCTCCCACTCAATCAACGCTCAGGTGTAATAAGAGTTGCACGAGAATATCTTCAAGAGCAATCACAGGAATGGTGTATCGAAAAAGACAGGTACCTGTCACACGGAGCGACGAAGGGGTTGTGTATCACACAGCTGTACAACTGCTGCGTGGCGAAGGAACCCCTCTTTTGTCTGGCTACTGGTACAAACACAAAGACATCTCAGGTTTCTCAAGTCTACCGTCTAACACGAGTGACTGAAGCATCTTAAAGAGCTGTCGTGTCGGGCTTTAACAGAAATGATCAGAGAAACAAGAAATCTTCCCGTGCTTCTCTGATTTTATTTTAAATTTTTATTCTCAGCAGCGCAATCTTACTGCAGAGTTGAGAACAGACTTTCATATAGCTGCTTTTTGCAGCCACCGGTAATTTTCTCAACCTGTCTAAGGCAGAACTGCGAGCAAAGAGAAAGACTTGCTTAGCTAGGAAGAAGAAAACACAGTCTCCATTTTGTCCTTCCAAGGGTATTTTGCAGAGTAACGCACAGAGCTTCAGTGCACGCCCGGTGCCGCGGCGGCGGGATCGTTCCAGGTTCACACGCAGGCTGGCTCAGATGCCTCCACCCACCTGAGCTGGGCAAGTAGGATGCCTTAACAACACCAGCTTGACAGGAGAGATCATCCCTTTGTTTGTTTAATACCATTCCTGAAGCTCAGAGCCCCTGTGCAGTGAATTACCGCGGCTGGGGAAAGAGCTTGCACCGGGCGGTCCATCACCCGCAAATCTGCTGCTGAGGACAGTCACGAATGAAGATGCCAGATTTTTAGGCGGTGTAATTTACTGTCGGTCCATTAGCCTCAAGAAGGCTGCGTGGGTTCAGGCCCTCTGAACGAATCTCCTGTAAATCTGACGACCGTGGCAGGCAGCTCCACCCGAAACGACAGCCCCTTCCCGATGGCACGGTGCAGCTCCCAATTGCTTTCCTCGACGCCCGTGACAAATTTTTATTGATGTCAATGTGAGCCAAGGACCTGAAGCAAGTTTCACTTCTGCTGCTGATTAAAAGAAAAAGAATGAAGGGAGGAAGGACGGAGAAAAGCTGAGAGTTCAGTAAAATTTTTAAGCCTTAACATTGCCATGATTTTATTAGCTTTATATTGAAAATAAACACGACATAATTGAAATCTATCTCAGCGGCGTCTCAGTGTCCGACTCTGCCTGTTGTATTTTCTTGGAGTTATTCATTTGCTTTGATCACAAAAACACTTCCAGCGACTTGTAGAATGTTAAACAAATACAGGAAATCTGCATTTGCGTATTACTTGAATTTACAAGCTTTTATAAATCTATTTTGTGCAAAGCTAATTATTATAATGATCGCTGAGTAAGAACCAACACCATAGAAGACTTAATTCAAACGACATTTTTGTTATATGCTCTTGTTTTAATTTTCTAGCCTCGCTGAATAACTAGAAATCTTTGCAGCTGTAGCAAAGTGCCTCATATATAATGTATAGATCACATCCTCTTGCCATTTTTCACAGGTGCCTGGCTATTATACGGTTCAGAATTCATTCATAGTGCCTATTAGAGGTCTTTATATGCAACTGACTTCCTTTCTTGAATATTTATAGTTTTTATGAGACATTTATGGGTAGACCCAACAAGAGTTTCTAAGGAAATACTGGGAAATAGTCCTGTATAACATCATTAATATACTGTTCTTTGATGGTAATGGCCACAAATGTCATCTAATTGCTATATTCTTACTTTGTCTAAGCTTTGTATTGACGGGGAGACTCACGGAGAGCCTCTCCAGTTGAAGAAGTGTTCTGGGAAGTGATTTGGCTCCCGTGGAAAATAACACATTTCAGTCTAGAAATTACCCATTCACGTCAGGGTATCTGTACCAGTAATCACCGTGGGCTGCGCCGAAGGTTGCAAATACTCGAATGAAACACGAAACACAGAGCGTATGTGTGAAAATATTAGTAAACCGGGCAAGGCTGACTTGGCTCATGCTGTGACAAAGACAGTCCTGAGAGAACAAGCAACACTGAAGACTAAAAACTCATTGTGCAAAAGACAAAAACGCTGTTTTGTAGAAGCGTGTGTAATAGTGAGATTGAAATAGTAGATAATATTTGCCAGGAAATTCAGAAAGGCAATGCTCCTTATCAGAGATACCTCAAGGGTTTAAGACAACATCTGCTCCTTCTAATAAAGTTATATTCATCAGTGTGGTCAATGAGGTTATAACAAACTGATACATTTTTCCACTCTAGAAAATTGATGTTAGAAAGCAGGATTTAAAATGAGCATGTATATATATCTCTCGATTTAAATACGTATCTGTTATTTCAAAGCTTTGTTGCCTGTGGGTTTATGGATTTACCTCTTGAGGTGGCTTTGGTTTAGACAACATTATATCAAAAAGATAAAAGTCTAATGTAATTAATATTTGGATGAAAGCACAGGCTCATGTTTTTCCACTCGGAAGTACCCCAGTGGGAGCCTTGCCCACAAGAGGAGCTGCAGGTCATCACGGTGTAAAGCAGAAACTACGGAACTCAAGCTATCTGAATCCCAAATAATAATCAGATCGAGATAAATTTATGCAAAGATCTCTGATAAAGAAGTAAACAGCATTTAAAGAGTTTCTATGAGTGTGAACTATGTGTGTTATAACATATGTATATAGACTCTTGCTTTTGCTCACTGTCTTAAAATGACAAACATCTTTCCACACTTTCTAGGTAGGTCATTAAGAAATAAGGTGTGAAATTCTGTCCAACTACTGATATTAGGGGTAAACACATTTGCTCCTCTTAATTTTGTTATATAACTTACAAGAAATGAGGAATTCAGAACAGCGTTTGCTTATTTTGGGAGGCAAACATTAAAGGCTTTTTGCAGTCCCTTAAACTGCTCGGTGTACTTTCATACTGCTCCCCGTTGCTGGGATGAGACTTCTCTCTGGAGTAGCTCCTGGCATCTGGAACAGCTTTTCTGCAACTTCCATGCTTCACCAATTCCATCTATTTTTATATCTCATCTCTTCTCCCTTGACTATCTCTTTTAATTTCTCTCCATCTGCTTTTTATATTAACTTTATAACTCCATATAACATTTGTGATGCGGTTTGCATGAAAAACACCAGCTACCCAAAATAACGTCAAAGCTTAGCGGTTAGCCCTGTTGAATGGATTTGCTCCTGCAGAAGGCTGGTTCCTCCTCCGGAGCGCACAGGAGCAGCTCATTGACAGAAGTCAGAGAAGAGCAGCTCAGCATTTTAATATTCCAGCATTAATCCCCAAGTTGAAGAGTTGATTGCACTAGTTATTGGGCAAGCATATAAAAAAAAAAGTGGAGCTTGCGGCCAAAATATGTGAAATACTATAGGAGCACACTAGTGGCAAGGATAGAGGAAGAGGCATAGAGAAAATCTTTTTTTTTTTTTTTGTTTATCCAGTACAAGGCTGTATCTAGAACACAGCTAATGGGAAGCCCTGTTTATGGAAACTGCCAAGGTCCAGTGCTTCAGTATTCAGCTTTTTACCTCCTCTCATTTGGTTCAGCACACACTATAGATTTTAATAGCCCATGAGCAACCCTCGCCCTATAAAGAAAAAGTCCACAGCTTTCAGTTGCCTGAGGGACATCCATGGGCAATGTTTCCGAGAGGTTCCAAGTAGGTGACTGACTATTTCCAATACTGGAAGAGATTTAAAGCCATTAAAATAAATAAATAAGAATGGCCTCAGCCAGCAGTTGGGCCTGCTAAGTCGGTTCTAACGATAACTTAATACAGAAAGTGATAGATTTAAAATTAATCTAGATTATATTCTAGATGTAGAATTAATCTAGTTGGTGTGACCTGATTTTCACATGCTTAGGAAGACCTTTAGTGTTTGAGTTTCATCAAGCTGCACAAATACCTGTGCTTTTTGGTTTCTAGTCCAATAACAATTATTTACTACAGCTAACAAATCTTCGAGGCCGTGTAACCTGTGTTTCACCTCTACTGACCTCTCACACAACTTATCAGAGCAGTGTAAAATGTCATAAGTGCATTTCCTTGTGTATTGTGCCATGCCCATTTTTCTTTTTGATGTTGCTGAAGCTCATTTTATCTACTGCCAGTATATTAAAAATCTATTAATGCTTCCCACATAAAATGAACACGAATTGAGCTACTGTAAGATTCATATTGCAATGTACAAGACCCAAAAGTAACTCCAGCATTATTATGCCCCTGCCTGTGCCAAATTGAACTCCTAAAGCTCCTGACAAATGTTTCGGAATTCACATGTATTTTTTTCCTCACCGCTCTCCCGGCCACGAGCTGAGAGCTGCAAGTCAAGTCGATGAATTACACGTGCCAGAGCTGCTTCCCCGTCCCTCTAAGCAACCTCCTCACCTGTGGTAAGAAAATTCCTGAGGGAAATCCGGGTGCATTCAGAATTACTTCACTAAAACGGATATAAGATATCCCTTGAAAAATCAGACAACAGTCTTCCCATTATTATTCTCCGCCTACCTTTGGAAATAGTAACACAGAGTCCAAATATCAGTTCTTTGCTCAGTCAGTCGGGTCTCTGCCCATGATTTCTTTTTCTATGTGCTCGGGGCTTTAAAACTTATTTATGGCACTTCTTTTCAAAATACCATGGATTACAGTTATTTTCTGCGCTTGCCTTTTTTTGGCGGTACTTCAAGATGTCCAGCTTAGCCTGTTCTGACATAGTTTATGAACTTAAGTAAGTGGTACAAGCGAACTACTGAAGCTGAAATCACTTAGGCTAAAGAATTAAGGAATTTTCAATGTTTGTGGCCCGAATATAGTAGCAAATTGAGCCTGGAGAGATGCAGAAGGATGATGCAATCCTTTCTCAGTCTGAGAGAGGACCAGTTCTCCCTGAACCAGCCCTGACATTGATGCTTCTCCGACCTGTTCTCATCCCCGTTTATGGAGAGGCTCTAGTTTTCCTTAGCATTTGGCTTTTTTTTGCAACAATCACCTTTCCAAATTATTATGAAGATTTTTCTTCTTAAGAACTTCAATATCTTTTACTGCAATCTAGATTCATTACTACTTTGTCCAGTTTACAGCAGGCCTGGAAAACTGCCTCATCTCTTCCCTCAAATGACCCTTTAGGTGTTGGAAACTTGTGTGTGCCCTTCAGGCTGTTTTGTCCTGACATAATAGCTCACATTTCTTTCCAGCTTTCCTTATAGGTCATGTTTTTTTGGAAGAGGAAGAAGGAGTAGTATTTGGTGGCTGGCATATTGGTGTGCTGGTCCTGGTACTCTGGTGATGCTCAACTTGGAGAGCAGGTGTTGGCTGGGTGACAAGGGTGAGGGTTCCCCTCACCATTGCTCTCCTTCCTGTGGAAAAGGACCCGTGACTTGCTTAGTGAGGGCCACAAGCTAGACCAGGGCTCTTTCCTTTTCAAAATCTACTAATACAGGTTATTTTTATATCCTATGATGTTGGAATAGTGGGGAGCAAATAGGAGAAACACATTCCTCCTGTAAAGGAAATACCTTTGTTATGTCCTTCCTTCCCATCCTTTGTTGCTGTTTCTTCATATTGATTAAATGATTTCTTCATTTTCATCTCACCCGCTCACTACAGCTGGCTTCATAATCTGTTGTCATGGAAATGAGACAGATGTCAAAACCATGCCTTTATCACTTCATTGTGTGATCCACACAAGAGAAAGAATAATACAGAGAACCTGATGGGAAGTTTTGCAGGTTAAAGCAAAACAAGAAGACAATTGACAACTAACCAATGAGAGAAAAAAAAAAGAAAAGAAATCAACCAAAAAATTGCCTTTTACATGTAACATTGTTCTCATTATCATCATTGACATGAAAATTTGCAGGTATTGTTTTCTGTGATTATTTGTGTTTATTATTTTATGTGTAGAATCCCAAAGGCTCCTGACCTTCAGACGAATTAGTGGCATAAAAGGAGCTGTGATTGTGCAGGGTGGTCTAAGCTGCTTATGCAGTTAGGGCTTCACAGGTGCTCACTGAACTCAAGCAAATAGCAGAAGAGGTTTCTCACATGTGTTAAACCATCACCAACAGCAAATCCAGAATAAAACCAAAAGGACATTCTCCTAAATGTCCAGTAGGGTGGGTAGAGGAGTCTTATTTCTCTCACAGAAGGAAATGGCGTTTCAATTCTTGCTTAGGACTGCACAGCCCCATTGAACAGGAGGTTCCACCTCAATATGAGCAAAAACTTTTTTCCTGTGAGGGTGACGGAGCCTGGCCCAGGCTGCCCAGAGAGGTGGTGGAGTCTCCTTCTCTGGAGACTTTCCAAACTCCCCTGGATCTGTTCCTGTGTGGCCTGCCCTGGGTGATCCTGCTCTGGCAGGGAGAGTGGACTTGATGATCTCCAGCAGTCCCTTCTAACCCCTACCAGTCTAGGATTCTATGAAATGTGGCCAGTGCTAGGGCTGGAAACAGGCAGCTGTAAGAAACTGTGTACAGCTTACAACTTCTTGTACAACTGTACAGCTTCTTGTACAATCCTCTTACCACCAAGATATTCATCAAATCCATGCAAGCAAGTTAAAGGATTTTGTGCTTCTAATGCCAACACCTGCGACGAGGATGTCACCTTCCACGTCTGTGTTCCTACAGCAGTTTTCCTGTGAGTAATAATAATGTTATTCTCTTACACGCGGGTTTTTTTTTTTTGTCAAGTTTCTACTGAGTGTTGAATGTGGGGTTTTTTATGCTTGTTACAAAAGTAGCCCCACGATACCTGCTTAGACATCTATTTTGAAACGTCAGCGAGACAAATGAACCTACCTCAAATAATGCTGGATCTACAGAAATGTCCTACGTACAGGAAACTTGCCGTGCTTCCTTGTTATGTTGCTTTCCAGGGAGGACACGTGTCTTCTGAGGAGACTGAGTGCAGTTGGATTCTGCTTGGTAAATTAAGCACATCAACTCTAGACTGGTCACCTCTGAGTGCAGCTGTAGGGTATAAAAACATAACTGTTAGTCTAGATCAAACGGTGACATGAAAGACTGAAATGAGGATGGAAGGGGAAAAAAAAAAAAGGAAGGAATGAACGAACCCAGCTTGAATCTCAGCTCTTCGGATGAATTTGCTGAGTTCGGTTGTTGAAGAAACAACCTTGAATTATACACTGAACACATCTGTACAGGAACAGCTGAGAGGCAGTGCATGTAAAATGCAGTGTCTACACTTCCACCCGACTGCTTTCCAGCATTTTCTGTAGCACAGGATCTGCAAAATACGCACGGAGACCCTTCCTTCACTGGTGTGCCGAGACCTGCAGGACTTCTTCGCTTCTAACTGGCATGAACGTGATGACAACTAGATAGCGTCTACTAGCCTTTTAATATTTTATAAAGCAGGATGAATTGTAGCTTTTCCTTATTAATTCATATTGCAGCAACAACATTATAGTTGGAGAAGGGTAAAATTAACATGTTATTTATGCTGAAATTACATTGAATCGCAAACAGTGTTCCTGGAAGGCTGAAAAACGGAATAATTTTGAATAAATTATTGATGCTTTTAAAAGCCTTTCTTATTGATTACAGGTTATACTCTTGGATTAAAAGAGTGCAGCTAAGTCCTGTCAGAGTCTTTCAAAGTCAGAGTTCATTAGAGTAAACAAACCAGTATCACCGTGCTGTAGTCCAGACCGGCCAAAGAGGAGTAAAATGGTAACAAACACCTTGCTTTATAGCTTTAAACCCTTCTGTTTATTTATATTTTGCTTTCTAAAAATTATTCTAGAGGTATACTGACCAAAATGAAATGATAGTGTCTAAGGTGTGGCAAGTCCAGCCTTGACCAGATGAGTGGTGGTGTTGGGTGACACTTCAGTCACCCAAAGGAGCTGCTGCGTCTGGGAGTCACTGGGCACCATGAACAGTAGAAGGGCATCCAGCTAATATTTAGCTCAGATGGTTTTCTCCAACCCCTTGCAGGCTGCTTACCAACTGGTTCTCAAACAAAGCTGCATTAGCTCTGCATTGTTATAAACATACTGGCAGCATTACCACAGGCTGTTCCCAATTTACTTCTGGATAATTGAAGTATCCTATTGCTAACCGCGTTTTGTTTCTCACTCTCGTGTCTTCGTACAGTGTGCTGTGGTCATGTGCATTTCACCCTAGAGGTCTCTGGCAAATTCCTGTAATTACTTCACATCTCTCGTTCATTCATTCCAACAGAAATTATCTCTGAACATAAGTTCCATTTGCTAAATCTCTTCTTGCTTTATTAACTTTAATCAAACTAATACATACCGCTAAATGAAAGGTGGGCTCGGATGCCCATACCTGGCTCAGCCCTCTTCCCAGGGGTAAACACCCTCTTGAAACAGCAATACAAGTTAATTTTGCAACTATCAGAATATAATTTGGCCGCCGTAATTTCAGGTATTGAATAGTTGCCATTGATGCCATTTAAATGCTGCATTGCTACGGTAGAATAGAGCCGAAAAAATTTTCTATGTATAGTCACTTGAATTTCAAAGTAAGTTCACTCTGCAATGGAGATTGCATCTCCTTTAATGTTTGCTTTTCATGAAGTTTGGAGTGAAAGAAAATTCAATTGGGCAAAGTGCACTCCCCACTCATGGAGAGGTGTGATTAAAGAAAGGAAAGAGAAAGGGCTTGGCTTTCATTTGTATTTATTTTTAGAATTTGTGCGGTGCACAGATTCTATGGTATTGAGAAAACACAAAAGACTGGTGGAACACTTCATAGCTCACATCATTGTTAAGGAAAAAATTCCCTGAGAAAAAAAAAACACCATGAGAAGTATGACAGCTTTAAAAATCCTCATTAAAATGAGCCTAACTAGACCTCTAAAACCATTTTGACTTCAATTAGTCTGCTTTTCTATGTCAAATACACATTAACGGCCAAATCCCGTTCCCATGGTAGTCAGTAGAAATATTGCCCCTTTTCTGAAGAGAAGTGAACAGGAGTTCAAGAGTCAAGGCAGAGATCTCTGAAGAACAAATAAAAGCTGAGCCTCGAGCTCAGTTTTTCAGACTAAGATAACTAGAAAAGTTGATTTTTTTTTCATATAGCAACATACAAAATACAGAGAAATTTATCAGGGATGTTTTTGCTGTTCATTGTATAGTTGAGTTACAACACAGAAGGACAAAGGGAGGACAATGTCCTCCTTTGTGCACAAGGTTACAAGGAGTCAGGTGCATTTTTGTCAATTAAAAAAGCATTCTTAAAGCACACTCAGCTTATATATGGTATGGATTAGATTCTGCCCTAGCCACTTAAAGTGAAAATCCTGTCTAATGAAACACCAGAGGACAGGTCTGGCAGCTAAAAGTCTTGCAAGTCACAGTCCTTTCACTTGAACTACATGCCATGGAATTTCTTCAGAGCGCGTTGGAGAGGCAAACGGAGGTGGCTTTCCTCTGACACGTACCCACCATGGTGCAAACTTATGCTTTGGTCTGAGAGAAGGCAAGAGAGTGGGTTTGAAGAGGTTCTCTAATACTACATGAAAATAACACCTTGGAATTGCTGAAGAATCACAGCCATAACAGATATATAAATAAATCCTGTGTAGGACAACTCTTGTGGCCAAGTAGCCTTTGATCTTGAAGGGTTGTCAGACTTCAGGGTATTTCCCAAGGATGAGCAAGAATAATTTATTGCAATAAATTGAATTCCTTCTGAAACATCTATTTTGCGTATCAGACTGGGATGGAATTAATTATTTGCTACCTGAAATTTGACTGAGACAAAGACAATGAGTCATGTGAAAAAGAAAAGGTTGTCACTGTTGCCATGCTTTTCATCGCCATCAGAGGCTACGAGGATGGTGAAGGGACTGGAACATCTGCCCTAGGAGGAAAGGCTGAGAGCCCTGGGGCTGGTTAGTCTGGAGAAGAGAAGCCTAGGGGGGGATCTTATGCATGTCTACAAATCTCTGAGGGGTGGGGGTCAAGTAGAAGGGACCAGGCTCTTTTCTGGGGTGCCCTGGAATAGGACAAGAAATAAAAAGATATAAGCTGGAACACAGGAGGTTCTGCCTTAACAGGAGGAGAAACTTCTTTGCTGGGAGGGTGACAGAGCCTGGCCCAGGCTGCCCAGAGAGGTGGTGGAGTCTCCTTCTCTGGAGACTTTCCAACCCCCCCTGGATCTGTTGCTGTGTCCCCCACCCTGAGTGATCCTGCAGGGATCCAGGCAGGGACGTTGGACTAGATGATCTCTTGAAGTCCATTTGAACTCCTGACATTCTCTGATTCTTTGATCACATGATACACAATTCATAGGTCTTCTGTGTCAAGGAAAACCAGCAGAAAGTCCAAAGGAGATTCCTAATGTGTGATTTTTGGATTGTGCTCTGCCTAGACAGCTGCTAGTCAGCTTTTACATTTTAAAACTCTCATGGAGATAGGGATGAAACTAGTTCTGCTTTTTAATTGAAGAACAAAAATTGTCAAGCTCCTGCGATGGCACCTAATAGCAGACAATATCAAATAGGACTTTGAAAATGACTGAACTTATAGTTCATATGGAATGACCTATTTCCATAGCAGAATATACATCGTTAGTGAATTTTACTGAAGCATTATGGGTAATAGACTGAACTCAGAAAATTCCCTAACTTCTGGGATAACGGCTGATGATACTTATTAGAATCATGGAATTGTTCTGATTGGAAGATACCTACAAGATCATCAAGTCCAATCATTCCCCCTTCCCTACCAGGTCACCACTAACCCCTGTCCCTCAGCACCACATCTCCACAGCTTAGAAACCCCTCCAGGGGTGGGGACTCCATCGCTGCCCCCTGGGCAGCATGAGCCACGCCTGGACAACACGAGCCAGGCCTGGACAACACTTTTGGTGAAGAATTTTTTCCTGCTATCCAACCTAAACCTCCCCTAGGTTTTCAATGATACTAAACTTCCTTCCCAGCAGCATTGCTGTCACAGGAGTGGATTCTGGCAATACACACTTGAAGACCCATCTCACTTTGGTCTCTACAGGACAGTCCCTGTAGGAGTTATGTTCCCTCCCCTCCTTTCTGGTTAAGAAAGTTCTAGAAGAACCTTGAAGAAACCTGGATTCTTTTGCACAAGAATCTGAGGTTCTCAGTTTAAAATTATTAAGGGAAAGGAGCAGGGGAAAAAAATAGCAAGAGCAAAATAACATATAAAAAAAGTTTCCAAAACTTCTGAGTTTTCAGCTTTTTTTTTCCTCCACAGACACATTTATAATTCTGCCATTTCCTCCCAAAGAGAGCTTCCCTGACCTGTAAAAGCTAGATAGCTGGCCTCTTTTGTCCTGAATTTATCTTTATAGGAGTCCCCTTGCTGGTTTTAAAATTAATAACAGCACAATTCTTGTACCTTACCTGAGCAAATCTGGTGTATTTTCATGCTGTTCATCTTCAAATATCTGGACTCGTAGTTTCCATTCTCCCCCAAGAGAAGATTTAAATCTCTCAGTCACATACTGGGAACCAAGTTATCATTTTTAAGGCTTTGTTGTAAGATCTAGACCCTTGCTGGACTAATTATATGTTGGGTAAAGCCACAGAAGATGTATATTTTTTACCTCAGTTATCTTATTTTACAAGACATCTAAAATAACCCTATGAAAGATGATAAACCAAAGGGAAAAAAATCCCAGATAGCACATATGAATAGGACAGAACTACATTAATGTGCATCTTCTGGAAAGGGCTAGCAAATGTCGAGCATAAGGAGACAATTTTTGACATCTTTGAACTTGTTTCCTTGAAATCAATAGATTCACACTCACAATAAAGTTGGATGGATCATTCCTGAAGTTTTTAAATGTGACAAAAGTAAAATCACCGTCGATCCATATTTCAGGCATTATTTTATTTTATCCAATCCTTTTGCCATCATTATGCCATCAAAATAGAAGGCTGAAAATATCAAGATCTGCTAACGAATGATGTGTTATTTTGATTGCTTCGGTTTTACAGCATTTAATTTTTCAAAGCACACAAGTGTCTCATGAATAGTTACATCATTTACCCAAAGAGTGAAGCCTCCTTTAGTAGCAATTTTTAGGAAAGGAAATTACCCCATCCCAGTAAAAAAACATGCAGGTTACTGCAACTGTTTGGGTTTTTTAAAGTATTTTGTTTTCAAGATTATTTTAAAACAGGAAATCCTAATGGATGTGGTAGCCAGTGTCCTCACAGAAGATATGATTCATCTTCCCAAGTAACAGTCTCCTCCAGAACCAGAATATAATTACCGTGGGGAACAGCTAAGAAAAGCTGAATTTGCTAAAAGTCAAAATACAAAAAGTGTTTTTAATGAAGGTGATTATAAAGCTAAACATAAATATTTTTCAAAATACTCTCTCTGTTCTTGTATTAGTAAAGAATCTGCATTTTCATGCACACATGGATGGAACTGATATACATGTTAAATAATGGAATTTCAGTGTTTAGAAGATGGGCAGAGCACACTAGACACGGCCATTCAAGTAGGACAAAAGTGGAGGACTTTTGGCTGAGGATATTGCAAAGATCTGCTAAAAACGTAGGCTTGAACTTGAGTAATTCAGGCATGCTGGGAATGGGTGCCTTTGATGAGCTGGAAAGAGGCTTAAAAACCATCAAGCTCATTTCCTTGGACCATGATTGAGAGTTGGTCTTAGCCTTCAGAACGTGGGAAATGAGCATGAAGATCAGCTGAACGTCCCAGGGGATTTGTGTCTTACTGATCATGAAATCAAATCACTTCTGGCCAGGGACAGAGTTCAGATGCGGTATCTGCAGGGCTTTGCCAAACACTTTTCCAGATAGTTGGCAATGTTAAGACACTATCAATTTTCAGGGTTGTAGTTGTACCAGGATCAGAAGAAAGTGAGAAAGCACGGATAAAACATTCCTCTGTGGGCCAGAATTCTTGGAAACACAGCTAAATGCCGCAGCAGGAACACTTCTCATAATCCTAGCACAAAAACATCCCCAAAGAGATTAGGCCAGGTTGTGGGAAAGGGGGACACTTTATAAACCCCACACATCCCACACTGGCAGCTCATTCAACCCACAAACACAACTCCCTGTATTCTTCTATTTGCTCCTAGACTGCTTAAAAAAAATGATAAAAGAAGACTCATCCTGAGAAGTTGCATGGAATAAATCAAAGCTGATGGAGCTGCTATTAATTGAATACTACCCAGGAGATGGGCTGCAGAGGCCTGAGTGCCATCCAGGGTTATCAAAGCTCTACTTAAGGCCTAGTTCAACATGGAGGTAAATGGAAAGGCAACCATTTGACTTACATGTGTGTTGATTGAGTTTCTATGAAAGGAAAGGCTCTGTGAGTGTATTTGAATGTCTTTGCAAGAGACTTGTGTTCAAAGACATAAAGACAGCGAGGTTTGAGTCATCTATATTACAAAAATATCCCAATGTAGTTAGGTGATGCAGTTTTGCTGGCAAACTAAACATCACTGGAAAAAAAAACAAACACACAAAGAAAACCAACACAAAAGCTTCAGTACCTTGGCAAATTCTATGCTCCAAACCATGTTACTATGTTGAAATATAGTTTTCTTTATGAATCCCTACCTAAACTCTTTAAACAGGCATAAACTTCCCGTTGAGTTCCTTAAGCCCCGTTCTTACCTGAAGCCCACGATAAGCAGCTGGCACTGGGCTTTACTCAACAGATGGCTGGCACAGGGGCTTACATGCAGTTGCTCGTCTCTAGCACCAGTCAGGGATGAATGGTATATAAAAAAAAAAAATAAAGAAATAAGTTCTTCACCATTGTTAGATGAAAAAAAAAGCAAAACAGTCTGGCCCATCCGAGCGGGATTGTTATTTTCAACGAGAGTGGCTTTGAACTTGGTACATTTTCAAATGTCAGCTGAATCTCTTGGGGATCTGTGAAAGAAGATCAAGAAATTATCCAGTATCCCTGTTATTAGGATTAACAACAGGGATACTGGTCATTTTTTGACTAAATGAGGGTTCCTCTGGCTCTTGCTTCAGTCAGCAGTTAGGAGAGCCAAGCGCATGCTTCAAGGAGATTTTCCACGACACGTGTTTTTGTAGGAATGCTCCATCTCCATTAATATAGAGGGATCAGCTTTTAATCATCCTAACCAGTTGTTAGGAGAAACAAGAAACCACAGTGAAATAGCAGATTTGATTTCAGCAAGTGTCTATCTAACTGAGGCCTCGTTAGACTCTGGTGTTGAGACCTTAGGCTGTTCCAAAAAGCAACATTTAGTATGTGGTCTGTGCACATTTTATACATGCCTAAATAATATAAGAAAGAGAAGAACCTGCAGGAAGGAGGTGGTGGAAAAGTGAACAAACCACAGGACTGCTTATTAAGTCTTAGAAAAGTTAGAGAGGAGTGAAAAATCTGTGGAATGTAACTAGATCTGATTTTGTGCTCTGTGATAGCCACAGTTTTCAGGACATGGCTCCTTATGTACATCCTTGGGAAAAAAGCAGGCTGAAAAAGCAGGAATGCTGTGGGCATCACAAGTGCCTAGTAGGGAAAGCAAGTAATAGTCTCTCCAAAGCAGAACCCAAACCAGAATGAGTGCTGACTGCAAACTATTTCCTTAATTAGAGGGTCAGGAGAAGACCAGAAAGTTGAGTTCAGTCAAAATGTGCTGTCCTACAGATGTGTGCGTGAAGCACACAAAAATTCTCACCTGGCAGGCTGATAGAAGAGTCTTCCTTCTATCTTCTCATTTTCAGTGTGCATTTCATCCAATGTTGTAAATGTAATGATTTTACTTTTGTGTACTGTTTAGGGACTGCTCCATCACCCAATGATCCCTTCCTGGCAGAGAAGGGGGAGCAGGGAAAGGAGAGGAGACCTGTGGGTTGAAAAGAAAATGGATTTAATGAAACAACCAAACTAACACCAATGCAAATACAAAGTATATAAACTTATACTCACCCCAGTGAACATACAGAGGTCACAATAATCACAAAAGCATCCTCAGAAGCAGGAAGATGAACAAGCTCCTTCAAGGATGAGGAGAAGCAGGATAAGAAGGAAGAGGAGGAGCAGAAGCCCCTTTATAATGACATTTCTGGTCTGGGATACACCTGGAGCCAACTCAAGTCAGCTGCCCTGGCTGACTCCAAACTGCTAACGACCCACAGACCACAGCTGGCCTGGGATCCTGTCCCAGTAAAACCAGGACACCTACTCAGGATGCATGATTTTTGAATACCTACTCCGAGAATCCCAAGCTTTAATAAATCCTACATCAATACTTAGAACTAGTTCTTCCACAAAACAATCTCCCTTGTTTGTGCACTTCTATCTCTTCCAACAGTCTGTTGTTTCATCTTTAGCTAAAAATAGTGAGAAAGAAAAATTAGATACAAAAAAAAATAAAAATAAACCTCAATTAATTTCCATATCTATAGGAAAGAGTTTTTCCTTAAGGCATGGACCACAAATATCTGTAAACCTCAAATTATGTCTTGGCTTAAAATAGGTTTTGTAAGTAAAACTACAAATGAGCAAATAAATTGTGTTCCCATCTTTATGAATTTCTTTCTTTTTATAGCTGAACATTTTTAAAACATTGGGCTCCACTCTGCATTTCCATAGAGCCTGCAATAAAGGCCAGGAGGAGGCCGAGTTACCCTTTTACCTGGAAGAAGCAGTATAGTTGTCAACCTAAGGCCACATTGCCTATGGTGTAGGGCTGGAGTAGGTACCTCATTATGGGAAAGATTTGGAAAGCACCTCAAAGGTGAGGTTTCTGAGTTCTACCTGGGTTATGCAGAACCCTGGAAGCAGACATTTTCCACCTGTACCTCCTTGGCAGCCCTCATGGTTCCCTTCTACACCCCTGTCCCTGAGGGACCTCTTACTCCCTGTGAGATAACATGTCTTTCCAAGAGAAGACAGGAGCAATTGGTCTTTCTTCTCTGGGGGATCCGTTGGGACTTCAGGTTGTCACTGGCTTCATCAGCGTTGCTCTGAAACCACCCAGGGACATCTGAGGATGCTTAGGGACAGTGTTGTCAATGCCCTGGGACTGCTTGGGTTGCATCTCACGCCTGGACTCTGCTGGGTGGCTGTCCCCAGGGCCTGGCAGACACCAACACTCCAGGAGATGCAGTGCTGCAGCTTTTCCCTGTGCTTGGGGTATTTCTTCTGGCAGCATAGTGATGCAAAACCTTGGGAACACAGGAGAAAGAAGAAAATTCTTTCCAATGAGAACAATTAAACATTGGAATAAGCTCCCAAGGGAAGTGGTGGACTCCCCTACACTGAGCAGTTTTAAGACGCAACTTGACAGGGGGCTGGGCCAGCTCACTTAAACTTTGAACTTAAAAGGTTGGACCAGAGGATCCTTGAGGTCCCTTCCAACCTGACATTCTATGATTCTATGAGATCTTTCATTATCCTTAGAAACCTTGGTAGCAAAACAACCTCATCCATGCCAGGGTGGTTTTCTTTCTGGTGCAGAGGTCACCAACACAGTTCACACCTTTGACCTCAGTGCAGAGCTTCTGCAGCGTGCCTAGATCGGGCTCAATTTTCAGGGCTGTCAGGGAGATCTGGGCTTTACCCTGGTCTGCCACCGGGCCGGCTGTGGAGATCGGCTCCGCTGGCAGCGGGTCTCAGCTGGGTGTCATGGCCAAGCAGGTTATGACCTGTATAGTGGCTAAAAGCAGAAATTTCAGCTTTCTATGATGGGAATATATGAACTGGAAATGCTGAAAAATGACAGAGGATGTAATCTCCATATCTAGATTTTTTTTTCCCAGGCACGACACATCTAGAAACTGTACAGTAAGTAATCGAATTAAACAGGAATAATAAATGTAGCAACATGATTGGGGTGCAAATAACTACAGATCAGTAGAGCAACACAAATGCAATGGGTAGAGGTCAGGGCAGCATCTGCTTTTCCAATCTTGCATCCACGGAGAAGCAGATAGAGCAGTTTGTTACCCTGGAGCCGTTCGAGCATAGAGTACGCGGATTTCCAATAAACGGAGACCTTCTGCTTGAGCTTATGTTGCTTTCTCCCTGCTGCTGTTCAGGGATTTATCTGGAGTTCACAGACTGGGTAAGGTGGCCGCTAATCTTGTGACAGCACACTGAGAATACTTCTGAGCAGTGCAGCTGGCGCTGGGGAAGCCGTTTAGAACCCGGCACAGGCTGCGCCGGGAGCCAGCTGGGTGGATTTGAGAGGATTTTTCTGGACACACAGGTGAAAGCAGATTTGTTTCCACCTGAAAATTTTGGGGAACGAATTTTGAGCTGGCTTCAAAGGTCGCTCCTAATAGGAATCAAACAGAAGCACAAACTCAAGCTTCCAACTTGCTGCTAACACTCCTGTACTGTTAGGAAAAGCAACAAGCGACACAGGACAAGGGGAATTGGACTCAAGTTGCACCAGGGGTGATTTAGGTTGGATATTAGGAAAAATGTCTTCACCAAGAGGGTTGTCAAGGCCTGGAACAGGCTGCCCAGGGAAATGATGGAGTCCTCACCCCTGGAGGGGTTTCAAAGCTGTGGAGATGTGGTGCTGAGTGGTGCCCTGGCAGGGGTGGGTTAACAGCTGGACTCAATGATCTGCAAGGTCTCTTCCAACCAAAGCAATTCTATGATTCTATGAAAAGGATTCTGCATATGAATCAAATTTTACATCCTTGACACCTAAGAGAAACCACATACATTGAAAAAAAGCCCTCTGCATAAAAAAACGTAAGAATAAAAATATGAGAGAAAGGCACCAAATAGGGAAGAAAATACTTTCTTGGGAAAAAAAAAAGGGAGAAGGCAGGTTTAAATGAGAGTTGTGCCGAGCGTTACAGTGCTTCAGTCAGTGCTACTAAGGACATACAGTTTGGTTTGTAGGTTGCACTCAAGTGAAACAGAGAGAAGCAAACTCCTGATTAGGCATCCAGTGTGTTGTGCTGCCGACCAATTTACCTCAACCTTTCCCTTTGCTTCCAGTCCATATTTATCTGTTGCCTTGGGTGCTTACATCTAGATAGGAGCTTTTGAGGTCAAAGATTCTTGTTTCTGGTAGCTGTTTTGGGCTTGGGCAGCTGTTGGTGTGGCTGATCCTTCATCTTCTCAACTGAGAAGCAGTAAGTATTAAATCAGAATGGTTTGGGTTGGAAGGGACCTTGAAGTTCATCTAGTTCCAACTCCCTGCCATGAGCAGGGACACCTCATACTAGACCAGGTTGCTCAAACCCCCTTCCAACCTGGCCTTGAACATTTCCAGGAATGGAGCATCCACAGCTTCCTTGGGCAACCTGTTCCAGTGTCTCACCAACCGCAGAGTGCAGATTTTCTTCCTAATCAAAGTCTCCCCTCTTTCAGTTTAAAATCGTTATCCCTTATTCTATCACTATACTCCTTGATGATGTGTCTCTCCCCAGCTTTCCTGTAGGCCTCCTTCAAATACTGGAAGGCCTCTATAAAGTCTCCCTAGAACCTCCAGAAGTGAGCCCTGTGGGAGGACATTGACTGCCAACGGTGAAGCAAAACAGATGGTTTTGCCCCGGACCTGGATGCTCCTCAGGAGTGCAGGAGGCAGGAGAAAGCCTCTGACAGCTGTTTCCAGCATGGGATCTGCCAAGATGCTCCTCAAGTATTCCAAAAACCATCTCAGAAAAGTGATCATATCATTTAAAACATCAGCATGAATCACTGACATAAAGAAATGGAGAACAAAAGCTCCAAATCTTGGCCACCGGAGGCTCACAACCATCTGCAGGGAGGATGCGCTTACCTGCAAGGACTCAGAATTCCTCCTGAGAACGACGAAACCCCAAAGGACCACGGAGAGAGAAACCCAGGGCAGGCTTCGGGGGAATGGGCAGAAGGGAGTTTGTTTTGTCAGCAAAACAAGCGCGGCTTCTGACTATAAATGTAAGGAGAACGTGTGCGCAGACACCCAGGGTTCCTCTCTTGGCTAAATATGTTGCCAAGAACAGCAGAAATCAGATGCGCTGAAATAATTCTCCCTCCTGGATCTCGGCTTCCTACGGCTCAGCGTTGATCATAGGCCAGTCTATATTTAGCAACAGTAAATTACTTATAATGTAATTAACTCCCGAATATTCCTTATTTTTCTATTGTAAATGATAATAGCAGTAAATTATCAGAAATAATTACGGACCGCTCACCGACTTTCCAGAGACAAGACAATGCACTTTTATTTGATAAGATTTTATAACTGTACAAACTTTATAGCTATAGAGGTAAATTACTCTTCCTGTGGTTTCAACATAATGGGCTGTGCAGCTAAAGCACTTTTTTTGCAGAAATATGAACGCTTCCAGATGTTTCACATATTTTTCTCATTGATTTAAAGTTAATCTTCACCTGATTGTGCACAGAGAGTTCATGCAAGGTATGTATAAGAGGCACAAACGCACAGAGGTAGGGATTTGGAACGAGGAAATGTAGAATTTTATACCGGCTTTAAAGGCAAATGATGATTTGATTGACTATATCTAGCCAGAAATGCTGCTAGGTGTGAAACTTTGTGCTATTTCTGATAGCATGCCAAGAGAATTCAGATCTATAAAACTAATAAGCTAATTGGAATTGTGCCTGTTCCGATACGTGCGCTCGAAATGAAGCCTGCGGGTACTCGATGTCCAATTTTAAGATTTGCCTTGAATCTCAAATTTACTAAATAATTATTAAGATTTTTCTTAATTTTTTTTTCAGAAACAATCCAAAATTTAATCCAGACCCATGTCTCAAATAATAGACACAGAGACTCGCTCCAAGCACAAATATATGCATTTGGCATGTGTGTGTTAATAAACAAATAACCTTCTACAGCACAAACTTTCTTTAGTTCATGGATAATTGAGTTGAGGATAGAAGCAAGCAATTAACAGGATGCTATTTCCCCCTTTTTTGTTGTTGTGTTGTTTTTTTTTATTGCTAGAAATGCTTTGGAGGAAGGGGTTTTACGGAGATAACATCAGCACCAAGCTGAGGGCTGAATCCAGCCTGTGTGGAAATGATGCTCTGACCAGAGAGCTGCACTCTGGCAGCTGCCAAGGGTAAAATGCCTAGAAAAAAAAAAGTTATTTTCTAATATCTTTTCAGCCTGCTGACAGCAAGAATATTCACACTTTATAAGACTGATGCTGTCTACGCTGTTTTACTGCCAGTACTTTCCTGTTGAAGCAATCATTGTGAAGAATTTTTTTTTTTAATTTACTTAGATCAAGGAAAAAAATGTATTCTTCTTTTTAGATCTCTTGCTCACACACGTGAGCTCAGTACAAAAAAAACCCCAAACCATTTAGTTACAGGCTTACCTTCAAGCACACACTTACATCCCCCTGAAACCAGAGAGCTTTAGAAGTGTGATTTTGGCTGAGTGTGCGCGCATTGCACTCCTGCCAAAGGGCCATGTGCTTGGGAAGGTGTTTGATGTTCTATGGAACTTGAAGCAGCCAAACAAACTTGAGGTTGGTAGCAGAAGACATTTTCTTAAGCACACATTTACGTTAAATGGATTATCTGCAAAGCTCTCATAAACATGTGCAGCGAGGATAAAGCAGAGTAAATAAGATGAAATGGTTAGCCAATCCCTGGTGATTTTAGATAGCAAAACAATCCTCGTTTGATCCTAATTTTAGTGCAAAAAAAAAAATCCAGGGAATGCCGTTCTGTTCAATGGGTGATTTACCAGCTGAAAGGAAACGTTACAATGTGATTTGAAAGTTTATTATAAACTTTGCAACTAATTTGAAATGAGATGTAAATTAGCCTGGGATAGAAAAGCAGTATTTCCTCACGTGTGCTTGAAACAGTCTAGTCTTAACTGAACTTAACAGCAGCCTCGAGGGGCTGTTGTGGAGAGCAGGAGGAGCTGGGGCTCTGTGCTCGTGTCTCTGGGCATTGTGCTCCTGAAACCCATCTCTTCCAACTCAAGACATTCTTTGATTCCATGATTCTTGTTTCTGTCCAGGATTTCCTCCCTGAAGGCCTTTGTTAGATCTGGTTCTTTCACCAGTATCCTTGCCATGAGACCACTAATTTCAATAATTTTCAGATGGGACAACAGAACCTGGCCCATTAATTTGAGAGAAATGGGAAGAGGAGGTTTTACTTCTAAAAAGTAGAAGTTTTTAGAAAGGTTTGTGATGATTCTTGCCATTATTTTCATGAGAATGCTTTAATAATGGGCACAAACAGGAACATAAGAAGTTCCATCTGAATAGGAGGAAAAACTTCTTTGGTGTGAGGGTGACAGAGCCTGGCCCAGGCTGCCCAGAGAGGCTGTGGAGTCTCCTTCTCTGCAGAGGTTCCAAACCCGCCTGGACAATGCGATGCCGGACCCTCTGCTCTGGGTGACCCTGCTGGAGCAGAGGAGTTGGATGAGGTGGTCTCCAGAGGTCCTTTCCAACCCCTGCCATTCTGTGATTCTGTAAGGGCTCCCTGTGAATGTTTCTGGTGAGCAGAGGACTATAGCGGTAATTCTGCCTCAAAATAGTGTGAGCTACTTTTGGAATGTCCTGTTTCAAGGGGTTTATTGAGAATAAACAGTTGTGCAAGAGGAACACATGGATATGCAGAGGTCTGACTTTCTGCTCTTCTAGTCATCTTTCAGCCACGAGCCAAGAGGGTATTTACAAACATTGTTAAGTAGGAAATAAAGTAATAATTTCTATATGAATGTCCATACTCTTCTAAACCTGCAGGGTCTTAAAAACCACAAAGTGATTGTGACTATAGGGCTCCTGGGTTAATAGCTGGAAATCAAATGCATTAGGAAGTCCAGCCGGAAGACGCTGATAAGAAATATTCTTTGTTCCTTTGGAAATAGCAATACTTAAGATAAAAGTAGAGTACATTTTAGAGTGGAGGTGAATCTAACTTCCAAATAAAACATGACATGAATATTGAAAAGAACAGCAGGGAAAGCACTTTTGATTTTCTTCCCGAGTCCAATATCTGAACTTTAAAACTAATTTGTTTTGTGTTTGTTTCTTGGTAATGAGGTGGGTTCTGCAAGAGAAGGACTCACATGCTGTAGTCAACCGTGTTAGCAGGAGATGTCGTTCAGAGGTCAGGGGTGGCTGCTACTGTCCTAACCTCCTACATATGCACTGCTGAGGAATCCGAGGCCTCTCATTAATGAAGCCTGTAGAAAGCTTTAAGTTCAGATTGTCCAGTAGACACTACGACATATTATTCATCAAGCAGCCAAGTTGTCCCTCCATTGCTGTAACACACATGTGTTTGGATGGTCTCGTAGGACATGGGGATGACCTGTTGTGAGGTGCTCATCGGGCTTCTCTGTGGGTGCTGGTGTTGGCATAGGAGGAACGTGGCAGAACAGCAGTGGTGGCCCAAGTGCTCCATGGAGGGACACCAGCCAGGGGCAAAATGAGACCTGCTCTTCCCCAAGTGGGTTTAACACCACCGTGCTGTGGTCTGTGCCCCTCTTGCATCAACCCGATGACCCCATTCTGGCTTTAGCAGCTCTTCCTCTGCACGAATAGAACTCACAACAACAACAGGGGAATCTCTTCTTCCACCTTTCTGCTTTATAAGTAAAATCAGTTTTGTGGGAAGTGCAGCAAAATATTCATCTACCGTGTCCAAAACATTGTGGAAGAATTTGAGGCAAATTCCAGAGTTCTTCATCTTTGTCAGAATACCAGGCACTCATGGTCCCGGTCACTGGATCATTTCATTCATTAACCTAATTCTCAATGACTTCTTTTCCTAACTGTATTCCATCAATCACCCAACCACTTCCCTTTACATGTGCAGCCACTTCTGTTCCACTTCACGAGGAGAATTGCCGGCATCGCAATCCGCTCGGAATATTAAACGTGGGAGCGAAACGATCTGTCTTTTAGGTGTTCATCGCATGAGGGTATTAGTAACATTCCTGAGATATTTAAAAGAGGCACTGAAACCTCATTTACTCACAAACTGCATCAGGTTTGCAGTGCTCTGCTCACTCTGCTGAATGCTGCACGTCCCATTTTTCAGTGGAGAGTAAGTAAATGGCTCTTTCTGATGGAAGAGTAAGTGAAGAACATGACACCTCTAATCTGGGTAAAATACAACTTCATAGGCTTTTGATATAACTCTTATGAAAATGTCCTTCAGAAGCCAGGCCGTAGCTAGCACAGAGGTAGGGGTAAATAAGCAACTCCATCTTCATGTTAGAAGTCCCACACGTTCAGGATTTAGGAGAAACAAGAATACAAAAAGGCGGAAAGAAACGCACTATGTAGAAATCAGAATTTCCTTTGTCGTTTCCAACTTTCCTCCTCTCAGATTTTAAAAGTAATTCTTGAGAATTCAGGAAGGAATCTCAACCGTATGAATCCATAACAGCGAGCGTTTCAGCTCCCTGGGATATTCCACTGGCCTTTCTCATAATGGAAAGTCTTTTTTTATGGCTGGAATTTATTATTTCATAAATGACCTTTTGCCAATAGTAGTATTGGTAATACCAACGATGCCTCTCAGTCCTGATGTGAACATATTGAGTGTTAAGACCTATGGACCCCGAAGCTTCCTTTGCCCACTTGGCTCCTGAATATCAGCCCTGACTGGACTTCAGCAAAGCCTTCAGGTTGACAATAATGAAAATTGATATATTAACACTGCTGAAATGAAAATCTTTAGGTTGAGATCACCGTGTCTTGTGCCTTGTCTTTTGGAGGGATCCTTATTTCTATCTGAACCAAGTTCTCCAGCCACGAGCATCAGGGATTTTGTACAGTTCATGTTCTGGTGCCAATAGAAAGAGATTTCTGGAACCTGCTGGTGAAACAGAATTTCATCTTCTACCTTCGGGCTCTGCAGTGAATATTTTGCTTGCAAATGGGAAGCGCTAGTGCTTCTGTAAGCCTCATGACCAGACCTAGGTGTTACAGGGCAGGGGATAACTTCACCCAAAAGAAAATTCGCTTTTTAGTGTCATTTTTTGGTATCGTGGATAACTTTATGTGATAGAGATGAAACATGAGTCAACTGAGTCCTATGAAAGCGAAAAGAACATTTTAAAATAGTATCTCAGTATTTTTTTTCTTTCAATTATCTGGCTTTTAATGGGAAAAGCTGTCAATATCTTCAATTAAAATAGAATTTTATAGTGTCAGTGAAATAATTTAGAAGATGTGATTCTGATTTCTTAGCAGTGATTTATTGGTTTTGTTACTGTGGTGGCACTGAGATGTTATCCTCTACAGAAACAGGACTGAAGTGGATGGTTACTGTTTCCTCAGAGTGTAGATATTTTATCTTTTTTTTTTTTCTTTTTAGCTGGTTAATGATTGTTATCTCCTGAAGATAGAGGAAGTTATCTCTGATGAGTGGTGTAAAAGTGAGGATAGGACAGAGCGAAAGTGACTGTTGCTCGCTCAAGTCAGAGGATTTTATAGCTCTTTTCTATCTTAACTTCATGGAAGGAAGAAAACACACCTCTTTCAAGCTTGGCTGGATTTGAAATTGTCTGTTGTCATGCTTCCTCTAGCTCAGCATCCTCATGGGCTGTTCTTACTAACATCCTCAGTTTAGGATTATACAGTCTATTTAATGCGGATGCAGCAGACTTCTAATTGCCTTTGTTGCAGCAATCCTCCGTCATCAAATTGCTCTCGCAGAGGCTGGCACGCGCTCATGGAAAAATACTGGTTCCAAAGTAGGTTCACCACTGGGGCAAATGTGAGGAGCTGGCAGAAGATGGGGGAGGAGAGAGAGAAAGCTGGAACATCTCCAGTGAAGCTGGTGGGTGGGAGAGCACAGCCTAATCTCTACACTATGCAGAAAAATTATCAGAATGAAGCAAACAGGAGGTGTCTGCAAAGCCGAAGTCATGGTGCATTCACATGCAGAAGTAGGTCAGATATGGGGCAGGGCGGGCCTGTTATTTAAAGGATTTATGACTTGCAAATGGTTTTGGAATAAAGTTGAGGAAGTTTCTTGGTGAAGATGATGTTCTATTGTTTCCCCTGACGCATCATTTCTGTTGGAATCAAAGCAAAAGTTGTAAAAGCCCTTTGGAGGTTCAGGTGTAACAAAGGCAACTCCACCATTTCATTTGAAGTTGTTGACCATTAAATTAAAATGGGATTACATAGGCTCCAATTAACATGAAATAATTTCCCATTCAATCTCTTACCATGTTTCCTTCATTCAAAGCTTAACTGAAGTGGACACATATATCTCTATGCATACATCTCTCTACACATCTCAATCATATGACTTTTAGAGCTTACTTTATTGATTTTTCATAATTATTTCTCAGTAATACCTGTTAGTCCTTTAGGATCCATTCAACTCACTCCACCACAACTGCTTGACCTAGAACATGGCATTGTAACAGTCCTTATGGTTTTATTTAACTGTAATAAAAAAATGTGAAAAACAAGACTAACGTTCAAACACAAGAAAAGCATCACAACCTTCTTTAATTGGCAAAAAAAAATGAATCAGCACAATCTTTCTCTAATAAGACGGTAAGATATCAAGATATCAAAAGAAATGTGGGCACCACCCCCCCCCAACCTAACTTACCTCTGTCTGGTGACTAAGACAAGACCCATTTATTCCTTAATGTGAATATTTTTCAAAGGGAAAAAAACTCATCAAGATCATAAGATGTCCTGTCTTGACCCAAACCCATGCAATCTGAATGTTGGAAACCTCTGGACCAAACACCATGTGTACAAGTCACTTCTCACTACGTGACCACTGTCCGCTGGCCGCAAAGCAATGGTTAACTGGTAAGAGAACAATCACCACAGGGATAGTCATCTGCCACCTCTCCAGGGGCTCCAGCTTTCCTATCACAAGCTTTTTTGTGAATGGTAAGACCTAGAGAATGGTTACTTATCACCCGTGCTCTTCCCTGAAGAAGAAGAATATCCACCGCACACTTTGAGTGGCAGAAGGTCACGGCTGTCATCCTGAGCAGCAGTTTTTCAACGATAGCCTGAAATGTGTCTCTCCTGTTACCCTTTTTCCCCAGAGGTGCTGTTTCCAGCTTTTGCCAAACCGTATAAATCAACGACTACCACATGCCCGTATCAGCGTTTCTCAGCTTTCTTACACACAAAAAGGCACCATCTCCAGGAATCACCTCCAGTGTGAAAGAATTCATGTTTTTTCATCGACACTAACCCCTCCAAAGCCTTGCTTTGTTTGCAACCACCTTTTCAGACAGGGCTTTTAAAAACATTTTGCCACCGAGTTTTAGAAAACGCTCTGGAACCAGATTTATGATCAGTTGAGGTGGCTGCTGTCAGGAAGATATATGCAATTGTTATCCTATATATTTTGCTAATATTGTGCATATTTTTAGCCTGTGACCTATATTTAACAAATATATGCAATGTGACACATGCCATCGGAAATTAGACGTGTCGTTCTGAAAAAATAAAGAAGGTGACACGCACCATTAACACGTGTCAAAAATCATTAGAGTCCTTCTCCATTAAAGCTGCCCAAGCACTTCTAAAATGAGGAAGACCAGTCTCTTCAGAAACACGTAGTCTAACTGGTACACCTTTGATTTTGTCTTACAAAGACTGCCGGCAAAATTCTGTGTCGTTGTTCTCTATTTTTCGTTCGCTGATGTTACACCCAGTCTTCCTTAGAATATATGGTCAGAAAAGTGGCCGCCCAGAAACGTGTTCTGACAGCACCTGGCACGTGCTGATGGAATTTATGCAGATTAAGATGCAAAACAAGCCGATAATCTCATGCAAATGCTCTTCCAGCCCTACATCAGAAGCAGAAAATGCAGCAGAGTCCAGTTTTCCCCTCTCGCTTATCCAAGAAGTCTTGAACTTTGTTGTTTGGTTTGTTTTTTTTTCCATAAACACAGGTTTCTCGCTTTCTCCAACCTCTATACAAATTAATTAATTAACATTAAATTCTGAGAAGTCTTAAAGAGGTTGCATCATCAACATCTGTTCATATCTCCAATGCTATCAGAGTCATCTCCACTCTAAAGAGGCTCTTCATTATCAGCAAAAAAGTGGACAAAAACCACTAGCAAACTAAAATAGCTTCTTTGTAAGGGCTGTGTTAACAACAAGGTATTACAGAACCCCGCCTTTATGATCGCTCAAGCAAGAATTTATCCAGGAATAATAGTATCTGCACATGTATATTGCTATTAAGGGAATAATAATGCTTTGAGCATCACCTCAGGCACGGGCAGAGGGGAGCTCGGAGCTTCTGCACAGCCAGGCAGGGGAAGAGGGATGAGATACACACAGCAGAGCCACTGTGGATTTTGGCATTTGTGCTTGCTGAGGATGCGCTTTGATAACCAGGACAATCCTTGTCCTGCCCTCTTCTGTCCCATTTCTCACCTTTGAAAATCCTTCCTGGGACACGAGAAATGAAGAAAGTTATTTTTGCTCTTCTCAAATTTTGGGGAGGGTAACACGAGGCTGCAAAGCTCCTTGAGGTCATTCCTATTTAGGGGTGTTACAAAAATCTGTCCAACCCTCAGTCAGGACTGGGGGAAGAAGGGAGTTCCTGGGTTTGCCCTGGGATGGTTTGGTTCAAGGGGGCAGAAAAGAGGGTAAAGCCGGGCTTGGAATGTGGTCCTTTTTGTAGAAGGCAGCGGAACAAATGAGCGTGTGTCCTGTCACGCTACCAGCGAGTGGGTAGATAAATTTTAAAAGCTTTGTCAACGTCAATTTGTTTCCAGCCTTCCCTGACGTCCAGTCTAGGGTGTCTTAGGAGCCGTCCTTAAGAACTTCCCATCCCGAGATCTCATGCTCTATTTGTCCCTGGTGATTGCCGGCCTCCGATTCATCAGCGCAGACAAAACGGATTTCTTTCTGCCCCTTTCCTCTGGATCCCGAGCTGAGGACTCGGCTTTTTCTGCCCGCACGTCCTAGGAAGGCCTAAAATGAAAAATGTTTACAACGCAGCTTGCTTGCTAGAAAAGTCTTATTCTCTCCTGACACGTTGATCTTTTTCATACCGCTTTTGTTCCCTCGTTAGCATAGGTGGCTGCCTGCGTTTTGCCGTGCCCAACGTAGCACCGTGCAGGATGTGCTTGTCGGGGTGAAAAACCTCTGATTAAAAAGGAGGGTGCTCGTTAGTCATTGCAAATCAAACTGAGAACAATCCTCTCCGGCCAATTTGTAAACGCACATCCTGTTCAACCTGCTCCGCCGTTTCTCTTTAAGGAAGAGAATAGGAGACCGGCTCATAAATAAATAACTCCCTAATTCTGCTGGAGACACATACTCAGGGCATCTTACTGGAGGAATAAATATTCCATAATTTCATTTTCTACAAAATTGCCTCCTATGAATTTTGACTTCAGATATCCCTAATGCCAATAATGATTCATAAATATTTTATGAAAGCCAGCACAGCGTATATGAGTGTGTATGTGTGTGATGTATGCCTGGTCTCATGTGGACAAAGAATTATCATTAAAAGTAACAAATTAGTACCCTGAGAATACTGTCAAGAACATCACACTAGTGAAAAAGCCTCAATCTGAAGACAGATGCCTGTTCCTCTTCCATTTGTGAGCACCCACAGCCTGTGTGGAAGTGTATGTATTACAAAAAAAAGGAATTTCCAGTATAATTTCTGCATATTTTCTCCTCCACAAATGCTACTTCAGTTCTCTCGAGCACCTGGAAATCTAGGAAGAGCTTTGAAGTCAGTCACCTAATTCCTTCGTGTGTGTGAATTCACATTCATGGCCAGACAAAGCTGAATTCAGAGACTAGTCTGTGCACATTTTCTTAGACTTTCACCAGAGGTGAAGAAAGCAGATGATAGCACAGTACCATGGACCTTCCTGCCCTGTGCTCTCAGGAAAGTAGCTTCTTGTAAGTGGAAAGAGAACACAGAGTACATACAATATTGAATATATCTTATACAGCAAACCATTCTATCATCCTATATGAGGGGTAATGGTTTTGAACGAAAGAGGGTAGATTTAAATTAGGTATTAGGGAGAAGTTCTTCACTGTGAGGGTGGGGAGACACTGGAACTGGTTGCCCAGAGATGTTGTTGCTGCCCCATCCCTGGAAGAGTTCAAGGCCAGGTTGGATGGAGCTTTGAGCAACCTGCTCTAGTGGGAGGTGTCCCCGCCCATGGCACGGGGGTTGAAACTAGGTGATCTTTAAGGTCCCTTTCAATCCAAACAATTCTATGATTCTATATGAAGCTATTAAATTAATTGAGCAAGCACCACTGAGGCAAGGCTGCAGTCCCCATCCTGCTCGTGACCAGCATCCATTGGAGAGAAATCACTTTGAGCAATTCTGAATCTTGCCACAGGGTCACCACTTGAAGCGCAGCCAGTTCCTCACTCCAGTTGGAAAAGCAGCTCCAGATTTGCTTCAGAGCACAGGACTTGGTGAATAGTTGATCTCTCTGATGTCCCATTCCCTCTGTGAAAGAGGCAAGAACAAAGTCTGGAAAAATACGCTGCCAGTGTCTCCAGCAGATAGTTAGGAGGTAACACACTCACATAGAAATATCCTCCTTTGCTGTTGTTAATTAGAGGTTGTTTAGAACCTGGAGGCATGAAGGTTTATACTCTTGAAATGATCCTGTTTGGTTTAGTTGTTACCAAATCCCCTGAGAACATTCTTACAATCTTGACTGAATATTCTTCATTGATTTAATGACGTTTGCTATGTACAAAGGGATTGCAACAAGGAGGTGGGTACAAGCTGACATGTAGCTCCAGCCTGAGGACTAAGAAAATATTTATTTCATTTCTTGGTTGCTGATATTTTATTATTTTTATTTTTTTTTTAGAAATGCATGCTATATGTTTTTGTGTTTTAATTCATCAGGCAAGCATCCATTCTGGTTTGCCTGTTAATTTTTCAAAATGCTGTTCTTTACCCAGTAGACCACAACAAATCACCTGCATGCACTATGCTCCATCATCTGGCTCTCATTTAGCTCCCTGATCCAGTAGAAAAGGAAAGATCCTTCAGAGATGGACAGACCTGCAATGGCAGAGCCACGATTGTGCCCTGTTACTGGAGGCACTGGAGGCTCTGGGCTGTTCCCTGCTTCACAGAGCACACTTCTGCATTTTCTCCAGCAAAAAGGTTCTGCAAAAGCTCATTTCCAAGAGCACGACAGGTTGCCTACTATATTCCTCAGTACTGGGTGAGCCCCAGTGCCTGCACGCCCCGATTCCTTAAATTGAGCTTTTCTCTCCAATCTTGTTAGGCGGTGCGCTGTGGCGCGGCAAGGAAAAACATCTCTTTCTGGTTTCAACTCAAATGTGTCTGAATTCTAGCAGAAAATTATGTACTTTTAGAGTATTAGATGGCTTAATATTCCCGTTGTGTTCCTATCCAGAGGTCCTGGTTGAGCAGAGCAGCTCTGCTTCCAAGCAGCATCAGGGAACCGAGACACACAACCACCTCTACAGGCATCGGGGCTGATAAGCAGAAATAGGCTTTCCAGTCTGAAAGGACAAAGGTCACCATGAGGGTGGTGAGACCCTGGCACAGGTTGCCCAGAGAGGTGGTGGAAGCCCCATCCCTGGGAGTTTTTCAGGCCAGGCTGGATGGGGCTCTGGGCAACCTGCTCTAGTGGGAGGTGTCTCTGCCCATGGCAGGGGGGTTGGAACTGGATGATCTTCAAGGTCCCTTCCAACCCTGACGATTCTATGATTCTAAGTTCTTCCAGATAAGCTGATTGACAGCACCACTTACATTTTATAATTGGAGGTTTCCACCTCCAAATAAAAGCTCAGGTGCCAGATGAGCTCTTCAAAGAGGGTTCAACAGAATTTCTCTGCAGTCTCTTTTTAAAATCCTGAAAAAGCCAAGCTCAGTCAAGCTAGTTATCCTACTCAGGACTTCTCGTGCTGTTTCTAAACTTACTTGTCAGGCATATATTCATCCTATTTCCACCAAATTCAGTTGCTTAAATCCTCTGCAAATCTGAAGTAAATAAAATAACATAACAGGGAACTTACCTGGCTGCTTGGAAAAGTTTCTTGGACTGATTTGCAATATTTTGCCATTTTCACTGCTGGTGTAATAAAAATGGTTAATATAAGCTGGAAAAAAAAAAAAAAAGAGAAATACATTAAATACAGTTATCACAGAATTACAGAAAATTAAGGCTGCGCTGTCAAGTCTGAGATTAGCTCCATCAAAGCCATTTCTGAAGAATTTTGCTCTTGAAGACCTCCCACAGGGGACAGCCAGGAGCCTACACAGACTGTCCATCCCACTGCTCTACTAGCCAGCTCTTGAAAGAAGCTTTCTCCTGGTATCTAAACAGCATTTCAGGTTGCAAGATGACTTTCTTTAGTTACAATCCTCAAGAACATGAAGTGCCCAATATTTACCTTTTCTGCGGGCTGGTATGAAGGGGAGGACTTCTCATATGCTTCTCTAAGGGTCTGTTTGTGGGTTATTTGGTGTTTAACATTCCTTATTTATGGCAATTTGCTGGCATTTTCCTCTGATCAGATCATTCCTGGTGCCCACTTTACTTGGGTCTCTAAAATAGCACCTTCAAATTTTGTTAGGGCCAACCAACACTCAATGAGGTGGGAAAATTATTTGAATGTGCCTGGTATTTCTGCCTATACATCGTACTACACCGATCTCTGTATTACCCTTGTCCCTATTTTATGTCAATCTGGGATTTTTTAGGACATTTCATCAAGATCAGCTGAAATTCAAGTATTATCCCCCAAAGGACTCCCAGTTCTTACAAATTCACAAATTTGATAGGAAAGTTTTCTATTAAACCATCCAGAATATTAATAAAAATATTGGATACCACTCCTAGAGTAGTATCCTATTGGATGTATGCCGTTTGATTGGTCTTTCCCTTTTGATAAGGAATCGTGTATTCTTTACGTCTAACAAGTTCTGCAGCCAATTCTTGTTGCATTAGAATATACTTTCTAAGAACTTATTATCAAAATGCTAAATTATAGGAAAGAGAATGGGAAAATGAGAGCAAATAGAAGTTTCCAATACTTTCCATCGTTCTGATTCCTCAAAGACCTATTCCTTTGTTGGTTTATAGTCTCCAGATGATTGCTTGTAGGGTTTAAGTCAAGCCCATACTGAAATAATTTTAGGAATTAACCCATCATTAAGACTGGAGCATTTCGAGAAAATTGCCTGAACTCCAAGGCAAAATACTCTGTGACAATAGTATACCAAGTAATGACTCTAAACTAGTGGTTTCAGCATTAATATGTTAATTACACCAGAAAATCTCTCTTCCTGAGCTGCATTCTTCTTCTGGTCTGGAAGTGAGAAAGGTAATATTTTGAGGTACATGGATAAATCTCTATTGCTTTAATAAATACTAGTGGATGAGATATGAGCTATGGCTGCTGATAAGCTTCTCATTAAAATGAACATATTGATGGTAGTATTCTCTATTAAGACAACATAATATATAGACAGCTAGATCGTATATAATTTAAGCTGTTCTCACTTTACAAACCTGACAACTGAACAAATATAATTGATTCATGTAGTGCAATATTCGTTCCATTAGTTAGAATACGTATCAAAAATTGAAGATGTCAATCAACTAAAACGAATGCGTGTTTTCATAGAGCACCGCGATTCCTTTTATTAAACCAAGGGGGGAAAAAAAAAATAAAAAAAAATCACCATTTTTGAATTCAGATTCAACAAGAGTGTGACGTCTGCAAGTTATGGGGCAATAAATAAGGGTGTTTATTTTAGTCATGCTAGAAAATTGCTCTGGATACCTTTGATCTATTTAACATTTAGGAAAATAAGCTATTTACGATAGCAGTGTCTACCAACGCTTTAAACTAATAGTTTCACTGACGTGTAGGTACAGCAGATAGTACTGATGCTCACTTACACCAATTTTACACTCCATTGGGTTCAGTGAAAGTTACTCTTGATTTACACCAGCGCAGAAGAGACTGGAGCAGCCCTGTATTTTAACTGCTGTCTTTCACACGCTGATGTGCGGCTCCCGAGATGCTGGATGAATAATGCCGAGGCGAATATTGCCGGTTCTGTCTGCATTTTTGTAGTAATTTACTTCTGAACCTTGGGAATAAAACCAGAAATCTGTCATAAACAAAGCGCTCGTTGCCTTTGTCTGGAGCTCTGTCTGCGCTCGCCGAGTGGGTCTGCTCCGCTCCGTGTGTAAAACATGCTGTAAGGCATTTTCTTTTTTTTTTCAAAAAGGATACACAAACGCTATTTTAATACATTTAAAGTTGCTCTCAGCTGAAGACGAGGTATGACAGCCACAGGCAGTGCCGCGAGCGACGTGCGGCTCCGACCTCAGCAGATATAACCCACCGTGGGCATCGGTTCAAGCTGGGATGCCACTCACAGCAAACCCCTTCTTGACAGGTGACAAGAGGCAAAGGGAGAGAAAATGAGAAGGAGAGAACTTCACTGAGAAACCGAGTTCCATGGTTTGTCAGGGTCTTGTGGTCATTTGTCTCATCTTGCCTATTCAAGCAGGATCTTCTTCCTTTTCCCATTATGGATCCAAACTAGAGGAGGGTGGGTTTAGATTGGACATTAGGAAGAAGTTCTTCCGCATGAGAGTGGTGAGACCCTGGCACAGGTTGCCCAGAGAGGTGGTGGAAGCCCCATCCCTGGCACTTTTAAAGGCCAGGTTGGATGGGGCTCTGGGCAACCTGCTCTAGTGGGAGGTGTCCCTGCCCGTGGCATGGGGGTTGGAACTGGATGATCTTTAAGGTCCCTTCCAACCCTGATGATTCTATGATTACACTTCTCCTAGAATGGCTGCGGACTCTGTGGTACCCAAGGAAAGGATGAGCCTGTGCACCTTGTCCCAAAACAACTGTGTTGTTGTGGTGGTTGGAACATTTACATGGAGCATTTTACTTTTGACCTGTTTCATATGACCCTGCGATACCTTACACGATGATTCAATTACAGAATCTTCATATTTATGTGAAGACAAGCATCTGTGTTATGAGGAAAAAAGACAAAGATACCTCTTTATTCCACCAAATTAACAGAGGCATTACTCTGTTTTATTACGAGAACCCTTTATATACCTTCAGCTCTGCTCTTCCAGCACTGGGCTGTGTTATGGCCAAGTCCTGGGCAGCGAAGCTGAGAAGAAAAGGAAATGCTCTACCACCCTGCACTCTAAATGCTGCCTGAGAACATTACTTGCTGGTCCATTTTTCAAAGCCAAAAGGTTGTCCCTTTTATGTTCTTTCAGGTATTAGCCATCTTGAAAAGACAGAGGAGCAAGGAGCAAACAGCTCACAGGACTCAGCAGGCGGTATTTTCCCTTCCAGCTGCAGAGGAGTCTGACAAACACCCATTCATCACCCCACGGTAATTTGGTAGATGCTAGATGAGGGTTTTCTTTGCATGTGACCACACAAATTCCTTACACAAGAGCTGGTCAGCACCAGGGTCACCAGGGTAACCAGGGTGTGAGCTCTGGGCTCGTTTGCATTGCGATGATTTGTGGAGGACACAGAAAAGAGACTCTGGGCTGCAGAAGTGATAGGAAGCAATGGCATTTATCAGGTGTTTGAAAGGGGACACAGCTCCTGAGAAACTCTTGATAAATGCACACGAGGGTCATTGAGCCAGACACAGAAAACTGGTTGTTTTCCAAAAAGCCAGAGTAATTTAACTGGAGAAAATCCAGGCCACTGGGTGGGATGAATCCCCTCCCTGCCAAACAGGTGATTTGCTTAGGGAGGCTTCTTTCCTTCCCTGGCCATCCCAGCAGAAGTAGCCCCTGTTCCCTACCACAAAGTGGTATCCAGGAGGGCACCACCCAAACAGCCCTCACCAGCTTCCACCCAGACGTGTCTTTTTATGTAAAAATGCGTAAAATCTGCAGGACATATACGGCAAACTGTGAGCAACGCAAACAGCTCAGCCGGCCGTCACGGCACCATATGGTTGGATGTAAAAAAATAGGTCCTAAAGATTCCGTTATAACAAACAGAAATGAGTATCTTCACTATTAGAAATAATTAAACTTTTGTGTATGTATAGCTCTGTATGATATATATCATTCTGATATATATAATAAATATATATTCTATATATATACATGTGTGTCCCCTTCATTTTTTTTTGTTACTGTAGATACAAACATACATAATTTCTGACCTAAATCAAACAATTGATGTAACTCACGGTTACGAAGAGGAAGGATAAAGAGGACCCACAGGAGTATGCTTCAGAGGGTCACAAATCAATCAGCAAAAAAGCTGATTTTTTTTTTTTTATTAGTCTAAATGAGCCTATTTTTAAAAGGAAAAACACCCCATCAAGTCACAAATGTCACAGCCTGCCTGAATCTGCCTGTCAAAAGCAGAATTTTGTAGAAGGAGAAGAGGGCTGGTTTTTGGTGTGCTTGCCCTGGGCTTCTAGCCAAGCAGAGGAGCACCTCAAAACACTTTGCTCTCTCCAAATGTTGCTGTAACTATAAAAACACGCCTCTCAAAACGGGCACCACCACAGCAGCTCCTTGCTTCTCCCCAGACAGGCTCTTCAGAGCACACTGAATTGCTTCTTTTTCTTTAAACTATCTTTCTTCAGATTTCAGGAATTTAGGTGGCCTATAGCAGTGCCGCTGGCGAACCCGCTCGCCCTGTGCTTAGCCATACCTGCTTCAGCATCTTCCCAAATGGTTTCCAGACCTACTCCACTCAGACTCTTCAACTCCATGAGAACTTCCCTGCAGGATTCCCATCAAACACTAAGCAGGAAGGAAACCAAGCCCCCAGTGGAGGATTTTACCAATTTTGCCTCTCTTAACTGGTATTTCTAATGATAAACCTGATACATACTGAGATATAAAGTGGGAAGAACAGACTTGTCAAGGCACAATTGGCAGCCTTCACCAAAAACTACCAATTCCCCACTCTGCTGCGGAAATATCTGGGAGAAGGACGCAGGATGAACGCTGTGGGGAGGGGGAAAGATATTTTAAGAGGAAAGTCCATTAAGCAATACAACTGTTTCCATTCTAAAGCCATGGCAGCTCCATCATTGGAAATTTCTAAGGACAGTTATGATGTGCTTAATCCTATCTCTGGGTTGAATGAAACAGATGGCTTCTTGAGCCCCCTCTACCTGCATTTGCTACACTTGTGGTGATCTTCAGTTACGATCTCAACCACAAGGTTGTGACTCTTTGGAGGAACTCCTTTTCCCTCTTATTTCAGAGCACCACTTCATCCCCAATAGGAATGATAAGGTTGTTGACATCTCAAGACATAAAGAATCGCTGTGGGATAGGAAATAGCCTTTTTCTTATCCATCTGTATCTAAATTGCTGGGTTTTCAGCTCTAAAAAGTCAGTTGTTGACTAAAATGGCTTAAGTGATAAAAGTAGCTAATATGTTCTTTTCTTTATGTCTCTATTTTTCTATATTTCTAAAAAAAAAAACACCAGGAAAGTACTTAAGGGAATTGCCTGGGTAAAATTAGGAAAAGTTCTGGCCACACACAACTTCTACTGCCTTCATGAATGTTATTTTCTAATTAGGAGAGAAGAAGCTTGAGTTTTGTATCGAGTCCAAAGAGCAAATCTGCATTTTTGGGGGGAAAAAGCCCCCAAACCCAAGAAAGTATGAGCTCAATGCAGCTCAGCATGATTTGAGTTGTTGCTTTTTTTTTCCCCCCATCTGTAAAGAGGTAACAGTTTTCCTGTTGGCACATTTTCCATGATATCTACAGCGTGTAAACCTGTTTCAAGGAGCTGCCGGCGACGGGCTAATACAGTGCAATGGAGTTGTTATCCTTTATTCGGCAGCAGGTTTACAAGTGAGTAAAAATGATTTATGAATGATACTGAAAACTAGATCTCTCTCTGCCTTTTACACAACGTGAAAACAGAGGGAAAAACCTGGAACTGCAGAAAGAGTTGCATCCACAATTAATGAATTTTCAGGCTAATTTGCCTGTGGAATGTACAGATGCAAGGAAGCAATAAAACCAGGGGCATAATAGGAATCAAAATTTCTGAGATGTGGTGTGAAAAAAACAAGCAGAAATATTCAATATTTTTATACCAATATCTTATATGACAGCTATCAAGAGCTCAACCTCTTTTTTTTTTTATTTTCCTGCTGATAAGAAAGAAATAAGCAGTCAGGTTTCTCTCATAGCATCACTATTTAGTGCAGGATTTTTTCAGCTTTACCTCTGAACTAAAGCGATCACTGCACTGAAATAGCTCTGCTCCCTTTCCAAGCCAAACACTCCATGTAGCTTTTTATTTGAGTCTTTATCACAGGGATGCATTTCTTCCCATCAAACTCATGCTGAAGCCTCAGAAGGAATCCTCCTTGGCATCAATGCTGTATAACTGCTCCTTAGAAGAAA
>VWZK01006517.1:149705-282857 GCA_013396935.1 Baryphthengus martii | reverse complement strand
AAAAAAAAAAAATCAGATATTTGGAAATATCTGGGAAACTTCTAAAACTCACCTAGCACCAGGACAGAATTGGTTACAGACAGGTAAGTGGTGCACTTAAAATGTCTGTAAATGGCCCTTTCCTACCACACATGGAGGCAGGAGCTGACTTCTCGGCCTCAATTTCCCAACACGAAGGCAGCCGAGAAGATCAGGAGCCTGGAGGGTAATTAGTGCATCAGTGTGATGGGGTTTGTTTGCACTCTTATAATTGCTTGTGTGGTAATATGGAAAGTAGTTTTTAAATGGCTGGTTTTAAGAAATTTGCCAAGATATTACAGGCTGGGTAAGACTAATTTGTTTCAATTACTGTAACCCAGCATTGTGAAACCTCAGCAACATGCAGGGGGTCCTGGTTCTTCACTGAGCTCCACCTCATCTCATCAGGACCTGGCATAAAGCAACCTCTGTGACAGTGGTTTCTGCTCTGATGTTAAGGGCTGGTGAACCAGACCAGACCTGACTTGACTTTATTAGTGCTGCTTTTACCCATGTTACTGATGTTGGGCCTTCAAACCTGCCTTTGCCCGGGGAAGCTTCAGGAGGGCTCTCCAAGGCAGGGCTGTCAATAAATGTGAAGTGGGCTCTTCCTGTTTCACAGCATTTCTGTGGTTAGGAAGCACTCAGACTGAAAAATGCAAAAGCCCTGGCAACTTTATCCTCATTAATTACATGCTCCCGTGCATGGAGTGTCACCAGCTTTGGCTGGAAGTTGTCTGCCAGCCCCATTCTCACAATCTGTTGATGCTTCTTCAGCAGTTCTCTACCACTGGCACCTCCCCGTGCTGCCTGCAGGTTTCTTTTGCTTTCATTTCCTCCTCCAACATCTCCTCTGGCTAGAGACTTACTCTTTCTAATCTGTTGCTTCTCAAATTGAAGCCTAACGCTCTCTACTTTTACAAGGAAGTGTGGCCATTGTAAGGAAACTCGGCAACAACAGCTGGCTGATCAAATATACATAAGGAAAATCTGCTGCCTGGTCTTTTATAGCTCTTTTTCCTGTAGTCATCATCCAACTCTTTTTCCCTGGTACAACATTATAGCATATTACATGACTTGTCTGTCAAAGGCCTCACCTGAAACACACTCTCGGCGTTAAACCCGCTCCTGACTTCGATTGCCATTGCTTAGGAGCGGGCATTAGCTTAGATGTCTGCTCATCAATAGTTTTCAGATTCAGGACATAAAATAAAAGCTTTAATGAGAGCAATAACAACAGGATTAAGCCAAACCCAAGTTTTGCTGCAAGCCAAGGAGCAGCACTCAGCTGCCTTGTCCTCGGCGTGAAGCAGGGACTGCGGTTTTAGAGACTGCGCTGCTGATTTTCACTAATTCCTTTCTGATTATTTCTCCTAAGAAAAAGCTCTACTGGGCAGGTGGGGGATAAAGTAAAATTCATCTTGCTTCTAAGTCCCTTTATCCCACCTGTGTGGATGTTATTTGTGATGTAAGTTTAGGACAGAAGTGGATGGTTACTCCACATCTTTATCCAAAAGGCAAATCAGGATGGTGTTGAAATTGCAGCGAACATTCCGTAAGTCCACATACAGGGCTGGAATATTGCATGAAGATGGCTATCGTGTACTATGACATAATAAAAATAATCTTGCGGGACACTTCTGTGCTAACAAAGATAAAAGAGACACTCAGAGACATCACTCATTTCAGGTTGACTGAGTTTTGCACCACTTGAATCAATTTACATTATCCCGAATTTAATGCACTGGGTTGCATTAATTTAGAAAACCGACTGCATCAGCGTGATCAGCAAGAGAGGAACGGACTCTTTCTGTGGTAACCAAGTTACCTGAAAACCAGAATTCTTTCGTATTTCCAAGTCAAAATAATCTGCACATTTATGGCTCTTAATGGCCAGATCAGGTGGAAAAACTGAATGCATATCCATCAGGGATTGTATGCATAGTTAATTAAGTATGAAATAATAAATGCCTGATTTCTACAGGATAGGGTAAACATCCAATTAAAACAAGATGCAGCGTACACTTTTCCTTCTCATTAGTCAAAGCATAAGGCATTTTAACATTTCCTAAATAATTTACTTGTATTAAAATAAAGTGAAATGCTTAAAACATTAATAGGGTACTTTACAATGCTGTAGTCAATAAGTTGCTATATGAAGGTAACGTAAATAATTTATGGCTCTATTCAGCAGAAACAGTCTGCAGTTCTCAGCAGAGCAGGGTCCCACCAAGGCGAGGGAATAGGCACCCAGCCAATTGACATTAAAATCACAATTAAACCCCACAGAAAATGGCAAAACCCACGGCGACATAAAACTCAGCAACCTGAGCCTGTGGGTGTCAGCAGTACTTGGTGGAGCTCCCACTGTTCCAGGCTCTTCCTGAAGGAGATGGTGCCCAGGACCAGCTCCTTGCTGGGCGTGGGTTATACTACTCCATGTCATCAGCTGTAATATTAAAAAAATGGGACTGGGGGTTTTTTGAACATGAAGGAAGAAGTGATCTCTTAACAGAATCATAGAACCATCATAGAATCATGTTAGGGGTTGGAAGGGACCTCAAGAGATCATCAAGTCCAAGCCCCCTGCCAGAGCAGGATCACCCAGGGCAGGCCACACAGCAACAGATCCAGGGGGGGTTGGAAAGTCTCCAAAAACCGAGACTCCACCACCTCTCTGGGCAGCCTGGGCCAGGCTCTGTCACCCTCCCAGCAAAGAAGTTTCTCCTCCTGTTGAGGTGGAACCTCCTGGGTTCCAGTTTGCATCCGTTATTCCTTCTCCTATTCCAGGGAACCACAGCAAAGAGCCTGGCCCCTTCCACCTGATCCCCACCCTGCAGATATTTCTAGACCTGAATCAGATCCCCTCTCAGCCTTCTCTTCTCCAGGCTAACTAGCCCCAGGGTTCTCAGCCTTTCCTCACAGGAGAGATGTTCAAGTCCCTTCATCATCCTTGTAGATCTTCATTGAACTCTTTCCAACAGACCCCTGTCTCTCTTGAATTGGGGGGGCCCAAAACTGGATACAGGATTCCAGGTGTGGTCTCCTCAGGGCAGAGGGGCAGGAGAACCTCCCTCGACCTGCTGGACACTGTTTTCTTAATGCCCCCCAGGAACCCATTGGCTCCCTTGGCTACAAGAACACCTAAAGACGGTCTAAAACAACAAAGAGGAGTGGACTGGAGATGTGGGCTGCTGAACCACCTTCTTCACACCAGCCAACAGCTTTCCAGAGCACATCTGCAGGCAGCCTGAGACCTTGCAGCCACCACTGACAGCACCAACAGTAACATTGTCCCTGCACCACGCAGGGCAATTAACTGTGTAAATGTTGTGTTTCCAAACCCAGGGGTTTATAACACACTCGGTCAACTTCAGTAAGCACGTGTGGTGTTGACATAGCCCATGTGTGCTGGAGCGTAACCCTTCCCTGGACTGAGGGCAAGGGCAGAATTCTCAGTTTTCAAAAGCCAGATGGGCCCAAGTGGTTTCAGAGCTGTGAATTTGAATAATCTGGGATACTGATATGCAAAACACAGCAGGCATTTCAGCTTCAATTTTCTGCTAAGAGTCAAGGTATGGCTGTTGAAGCTGGGCTCTCTGATGAGAAAACACATGTACTGACTATCCAAGCAGGTTGCTGGATCCAGCGAATTAGGACTGCAGCACATTACCAGGGAGGGTAGAAGAGGTTTGTGCAGCAAAACTGAATTAACGTATTTTTCCCCATGGATCATTTTGCAGTGTAGAAGAAATTTCCCTAAAATGTTTCATTATATAGCTATGGCAATAATAAATAAGAATTAATTTTGTAATAAGAAATTATTAAGTGATGTCTTTTACCAAGCAGTGTAGGTAATATTCTACCGAAGCTTAGATTTACAGCTCAGATAATATATAGAAACATGGCATTTGGCTGGGACCGCTTTGAAGATTTTTCAAATGCTACAATCACTTTTCATTAAAACTGTGACAGAAACTGAGAAACTGGCACGGTGCCTTTTCTTATATGTACATTAAATCACGCATTTCGTGGCAGGATTTTTGCTTTTTTTCTGTTTATGGAAGACACGTACAATATCTTCTTTGAGTCACATCAAGATCTATCTATATCAAGAAACAGATATTTGCCTGGTAAAAAGGTGAGTGTTCAAGATGTACTTTACCCTCAAATCCCTTCCTGCTTGGGGTTAAATCTGTAAATGAAATTTTTGAAAGGCAGTTCTGGTCAAAGCTGGGCCAACCTTAACAGTGGTGGTGAGCAGGGGTGAAAACACCTCTCTAGATGGTGCAAAAAGGGGCTTGGAGCTGAGGAAAGGCCTTTTTGGTAGGTATCCTGTGCTATTAAACATTGAATGCTGTAGAAAACAGCAGCACCTCTCTTCTCTGGGGACTTGCTGTGCTGCTGCGCCTTTTCTTCACTAGTTATATTTTTATGAGAAGCTGCTCTGCTAAAATGCACTTTAAGGACCTTTTGTGGTATCCTTTGGTAAGCTGGGTATCAGAAGTCTGGGAAAGAAAATTAAAACCAGCTTTAGTCCTGAAAAGACCTTTGCCTCAGGGAACGGCTCATTATTTGAAAACAGAAAAGATGATTAGCACAAACCAAAGCTATTCAAGCTGACAAATTCTGCCCACGGTCTCTGGGGCCTCAGTTCAGGTGAGGGAAGAAGAATCTTGCCCATGCAAGGCTTGCTCTCCTTGGGCCATGCTACAGGCAGGGTCACTTTTTCTCCCCACCGTCGGTTTATGAGCATCGCTGAAACATTCTGGAAGTGAATGTGCTTTTTTTTTCCTCCTAATTCCCATCGGGAAGAAACGCAGACACCATCTTCAACTTCCCAAACTGTTCTGCAGCTCCGTAAAAGGAGCGGCCCCGCTCTTGCTGTTCACAACTCACTCCTTTCTACAGGAGTCCCATTTCTATGACAAGGTTGGTGGAAGCCTAAATTAAATTTGGGACCTTGTTTTAAACAGAATCTCAACCTCCTGAGTAAACAATAGACAGAGCCTGCCTATTAAATCATCATGTTTTAATTAAATTCTTTGCAGCTCGTGAGTTCTTTGAACCGAGCTCGGTGATAAATGCGTTGTAATTTTAATGGGGTTATATTTTGTGCTAAACTCAACGTAGAGCACTAGCACAAGATATATACTGTGTTACCACAAAATACTGCATGGTATTTCGCTGATAACTGCACACTTGCTATATGACAGGGTAGCTTCACGGACAAAACAAAGGCAACGTAAAATGGGTTTTCAATTACAGACTTAAAGATGCGGAAGCACGTGAGTATTTGTGACTCTTGCCAAAAAAAAAGGAAAAAAGGCATATTTTCTTCATATTAATGTTTCAGGCTCCACTGAAACCAGAGGGAAACCTGCCTATTGCTTTGAAGGGCTTTTGGATCAGGCCCTTAGCTTGTTATTGAGATAATAAAGCAAAATAATAAGAAAAAAAGACAGAAATGAGAGAAATAAGTGTGGTTTCTCTCAGTAGTACATGAAATAGTATTAGATATGAATGAAAGAGGCCCAGAGAAAAGTACTGACAGCTCTTTTTCACTTAAACAACACAGTGAGGCTTGAGAAGTCGATTAAAAGTGGGAAAAAGTTGTAACTAAAATGACCTCCAGCACCATCACTGAGGATCTCTGCCTCTTTATCACAGCTTTTGTGAGGATATCTTCCCCCAGTGCTACTGGGATCATAAAGTTTCCCAGTAGGAAATATGACACACTCTTAAAACATATGTCAGAGATTTCTAGTATTGCAAACATGGTCTTTTAGACGGCGAGATTCCTTTCCTCATAAAAGCATCTTTAAATTGTCTGACAAAGCAAATTCATATCAGGAATAAAATCCTGGCCCCAAAGGAGCCAACTAGAGTTTTATGCCCGATGCAAGTGGAACCAAGATCTCATCTCCGCTTTTTACAGCTATTCCTGTAGGCAAGTACACGCTGGTCGTGTCAACATCTGCCTCGTCACCGGGGGAAGATGAACCAACAAGGTTGCGCTTTGCCCACAATCCAGAGCCCACCACTTTTCCCCTCTGCCCACGCCAAGGCTGCACTTGCCTCCAAGGCTTGCTGATGGGTGCAGTTTTAGAAACCTGAAAATAAGGAAAAAAGGCACCAATGCCGTCCGCTGACGTGCGTGACTGATGCTTAGAAACCAGCATATTATGTAACCCCACAGTTGATAGATTTCTGCTGGTAGCGACCTGATTATTCCATCTGGATAGTGGCTTAAACAAAAGAACAACCAGACAAAAGAAATATATGTGCAAAGTCCAAGAAGCAGGCTATTATTTTCAATAGAGGTGTTGTGTTTCTTTGCCTTTTTTCCCCCCTTGGCATTAGCTGCAGTAAAATGAATCATGCAGAGCAACATTTTTCACAAGCCCCAAACATCCTACATTCACATAAAACTGATGTACACCGGGAATGTTCACTGGGCTGTAGAATGGGAACAAAGAGGGCTGCAGACATACTATTTGTCATCCTGATTTTATATAATAACAGGATATAAGCATATAAATGGATAGGTTTGGCAGGTAAAAAGGAAAATTATAAGGAAAGAAGAATATTGAAGCTAACTCCACAGTAGCCACATTGCCAATAGATCCTTTTGCCATTTGACAGCTATCTTACAGAAGGGCTGAAAAATCATATTTACTCAGATCAGCCTGAACCTTCTTTTGATTATTTAGGACTCTACATATTCCAGGAAAGAAAAAAAACACCACCAACATTTTCACCTTCTAACTTCAACCGAATTGCCATGAGCTGCACATATGTGAGTACATGCTTTCAGCACCAGGTCTGAGCGATAAGATGCTCAGGTTAGCCCGTTATCTTGCACATACGAGTTTGTAACGCCAGGTAAGAAAAGTATCTTTTTCCCCACAGAGACAGGAATAAGCACCATTTAAGTCTTCCAGCCCGATATCAGGATTTCTTTTAAAGATCAGCGGGTGGTCAGCAGGCAAAGGAACCCAGTGAGCTTGAGAAAAATCTCTTCTTTCTGTAGGACAAGCCCATGAGGGCTGCTCTCTCCAGTGTGTATAACAGAGCCCAAGTCCATGCCTCTGTGGACAGGTGCTGGGGAGGAAGGTGAACTAAGGAAAAGCTCAGTAAGTATCTGACAAATTGCTGCTGCCGCTTCTTTTTCTGGAGGGCTTGTTTTGTACTGTACTGAGAAACTTGTAATACTGGACTGAGCTGAAGTGGCGACATTAAACTAGGTCCTTCTGCTTCGGGCTAGGTCTAGTGTTTCATCCCAAATCGGATCATGAATAGTGCTAACTTGGTTGTTGACAGACCTTTCATTCACTGTGAGCAGGTGCTCGGAGCAGTTTTCTGATGTTGACCTGATCATTGGCATTTGGGGTAAGAAACTTGGAGGAGAGAGCATTATTTACTTCCACTCCAATGAGATGGCATTTCTGTGAGCTATCTTCTGCCAAAAGAGGATTTGGGGGAACGGCAGATGTTAGATAGCGCAATAGTATCTCATTCTTTGAAATTAATGGTTTTTTTCTGTATCTTCCAGAGTTTTGTTGAACAGTCCCTGTGTCAGAAGAATTGTTTTAAAGGGTGTTGGCCAAACGACTGATTTCTCAATCTTGAGCCTTTGTAGGTACAAGCTATGGATTTTAGACATTCACTTATCTGACAAGCAGATGCTGTCAGGTAGGTTTGATCTTGATTCGAATCGAACTGCCTTTAAATGGAAGAACAAAACTAGTAGCTTTAAAACCCTTTGCCTCTGTGTACGATTTCTCCATTAGGCCAGCTGAAAGCAGAGATAACAAGCCAGCCAACTACGTACGTATATACATAAGGTCAGAGAAAGAATGTGAGGTAGCTATTAGAGAGGGAACAACTCATGTTTGTAAAGCACAGAGGATAAGAATAATGGATGAACTCAACAAAAGCCATTAAAACATCAGCATTCACCTCAGCAATAGTTTAACCAGCTTATAGTAATGAACACAGAATAGTTCACCTCGTAATAAACGGATAACAAGCATATAAAAAATTGCACACATTTGTATATTTGCAGGTTAAAAAAATTGGGAAATGGTTTCTACACCTGTCTCAGAAGCAGTGGGACAGTAGGTTGATGAGGACTTTTCCACTGTACCCTCACTCATCCACATAGAAGCACAAAAGGAGCCTTCTTGAATTTTTCTGGGGCAATTTTGCAAAGCAAACTAGATATATTTGTTTGATCCAGGTCATGTGCAGCTCGGGGTGGTTTGGGGGAATGCTACTTTCTCTCAATGTAGATTTAAGCCTATTTTTTGTAAGCCTGTGTGTAGCTTATTCCAGGTCTCCATCTATTCTCCTGGACATAGTTCTCATAACTGCTGCCAGCAGTAGGTCAATGCACTCTCCCCTCCATTCTCATCCAGCAAATCCCATATCTAGTGGGAGAGAAAGAAAAAGCAAGGTCTGTTGGGGGAAGTGTGTAACTGAAGAGATATTATTCACAGAGCAGCAAAGCACAGCATGGAGTGGGAGGTTCCACAAACAGGTACCACCACAAGGGCTGCACTTCTTGTCCTTCTTTCAGACAAAAATTAGTATCTAAAAATTTTATTACAAGACAACATCCCTGGAACTGTTTAAGCCCAGGCTGGATGAGGCTCTGAGCAGCCTGCTCTAGTGGGAGGTGTCCCCACCCAGAGCAGGGGGGTTGGAACAAGATGATCTTGAAGGTCCTTTCCAACTCCAGCCATTCCAGGATTCTATGACATTTTCCATGCTGCCATCTTTTGTAATTCTGGGAGCATATCATGCTCCTGAGATCTTCAGCACAGCCACTGAAAACTTTTGTGCAATGCACTAATTTAAGGAGTGCTGGGAACTGAAGTCCTCGTTTATCCCTCACAATCTTACGACAATGAATTATGTGAAATTAATATTTCCCAGTCTACTAATTTATAAGGGAAAAAGGTTCAATACATCTGTGAAATGTAGGGAAAGATGCAAGGCTACAGAGAAAACTTTTAGACCTCTTCATAAATCCCCACATCAGGGTGAAATTACCTCATCATTCTTACAAAAAGGCTATTTTGCCCATTTAGACAACATGTGTTGGACATAAGAAAAGAAACCAGTTTTGAGAAAAAGATGTGACTGGTGAGAAATTGTATGAAGATTTTTGAGGTTTTTTTCCCCCCTAGACAGGTGTTGAACGAGTCATGGAGGCAGTGGAGAATCCAGCAGCAGCAGTCTCCAAAGATGGAACGTGAGGAGCTTCAGCTTGTGCAAAGCAGATTCCCCTATAATTTAATGCAGCTGCCAGAAGGGGCCGGTTCTAACATACAAATCTGAGGAGTACCCCTGAGCTTAAGAGGTTTCTGCAGTATCTATGCTTTCAGTCAGCTTTTTTATTTTCCATGCAAAACTACCACAATACGGGCAAGATTCTAACACACAGAATAAAAAAATAAAACACACACCACCACAACATTTCACAGGGAGCAATCTGAAATAAATATTATGGAAGAGTTCATTTTAACAGAGTTAATCCACCCAGAAATGGATAGCAGCAAGATATTTAATCATGGCATATCCAGTTTAATCACATTTTGAATCCTCTGGAAATTAAGCTTATACAACTTCCTTAATTTAGAGGACAGTATAATGCTTAAGTATTTAATCTCCTTAGGATTGATATTGGACTCGAGTCTTTTGCAGAGTTTCATGAATAGATATAACACTCTTCATGTTAGAAAACTTCAGAAGGAGCTCAAATTAATGAATCATCCATTTCTGGTCCAAACAAGATGATTTTTTTGGTACATTTTACCCAAATTTATAATGATTTGATTTTGGAATTGAATTTTGACAGCTCTGGCATTAAGACCATTCTTCTGTTGTCAGGTCTTCCAGGGAATCAAACATGATAGCTCTCTTCATTAACCTATGTCTAAGTGAGTGGATGTAGACCCTTCCAGCACCCTTTGGAGAACTTTATATTTTATAATTTTCAGCCTATGCCTAGAATTCAGCTGCACTTTAAGCTACAGGTTCACCTTAGTGAGGTACAGGATGAATATGACATGCCACAAGCTATAAAAATCAAAGCAAGGGCTGATTTGTGTTTAGCCTACCCCAGATTTCCATCCTGCTGTTCATTTTTATCATATAGAGCTTGCAAAATTTTACATTAACTGCCTCAATGCTGGTCATTTATTTCAGAGTAGTTTCAGAAAAATATTTAGCCCTGTTCTGTCCTTGTTTCCAGGGAAGGCTCTTAAGTCAGTGCAGGCATTGCTGATGGCACAAGGGACAGAGGAATGTGGTAACCATAAATATAACATGATTTTTCATCCTTTTCATTTTCCTACTGAGAAATCTCACCAGGCTGAGGTGGACTAAGTAGGCTTTGTATACTGGGGAGCCCACAGACAGCACATTCTCAAGCCTTCCCCTCCTTGCCAAGAAGGGGAATTCCAGTAACAGCACTGGGCAGAGCTTATTTGTGAAAAACAGCCTTCCAAAACCAACAAGGCTGCATAAGGTAGTTACTACTCGGTGTAATAAGCTCAAGTTCGATCCTAACTAAAAATAGTCAGTGCAAAGAGAACAAAAAACCACAGAAGCACTGAAAAATAACAGAAACAAGTAAATTAATAGTAACAAAAATTTTCCACTAGCGGTTCCTTGTTTCCGATACCAATCTTAAGATGCTTCAAGTGTCTTATGTAGAAGGCTCCAGCACCACTGTCACAGCAAACTACCTCTCATAAAACAAGATGATGTCTTGTCTCAAATGTGTTTTAATAATATAGTATTTGGGGGTTTACACCTAACAATAATTTGATTTTTTTTTCTGAATTTATTGATGAAGAAAGGGCTGTAAATTCAGCATGAGTTCTTTCTCTGAAGAATATAAAATATTTCCCACAAAAAGTGTAAGGGATAAAATTGAAATAATAAATTCCAAACTCATCTGGGCAGGCAAGTCCAATGCTAAAGGAAATTCATTGGCAGATTTACAATTACATTCCATATAGGATGGAAATAATAATAATTATAAGCTCCTAGAAATGCTATAGCAGCTTGTACCTCGGATTCAGCAGGGAGGAGTAACTCATATTTAGTTTCAATAAAGACGTAATTCCCAATACCTTCAAATACCTTCTAAGAGTAGCTTAATTTAGCATATTCTTTGAGAAACGGCAATATGCTTAAAACCAAATACTCCTGTAGGCAAAAAGGAAGTACAAACTGTTTTTCACAAGAGGGAAAGCTCCTGCAAGTCTCACCTATGAAAGCAGAGATGTCCCGTGGCACGATGCTGGGACTACTCTCTACCCTTTCTATACTCATGGAGCACTATTTTTGCCTTATATCAGGCAAAACAAACCCAGGAGGTCTGATGATGATGGGTATATGAATTAACCAGTTATTGCCCTCCCAGCAGACCTGTGGGTTTGCAAAGAACCACTTGCACCATGGGCATTAGTGTTCTATAAAAGGGGAGTCCCCCAGTGTATTTGGCTGCACTTTGGGTTCCTCAAAAGGAACATGCTTGGAAAGATAAATAATCTGCAAGGGTTTTATTTGTTTCTTAATTCTTAGCATGTGTAGCCCCTTCATAACATAGAATTATAGAATGTTAGGGGTTGGAAGGGACCTCTGGAGATCAGCAAGTCCAACCCCCCTGCCAGAGCAGGATCACCCAGGGCAGGACACACAGCAACAGATCCAGGGGGGGTTGGAAAGTCTGCAGAGAAGGAGACTCCACCACCTCTCTGGGCAGCCTGGGCCAGGCTCTGTCACCCTCACAGCAAAGACGTTTCTCCTCCTGTTGAGGTGGAACCTCCTGGGTTCCCATTTGTGCCCACTGCCCCTCATCCTGTCCCAAGGCACCCCAGACAAGAGCCTGGCCCCTTCCACCTGATCCCCACCCCTCAGAGATTTCTAGACCTGAATCAGATCCCCTCTCAGGCTTCTCTTCTCCAGACTAACCAGCACCAGGGCTCTCAGCCTTATCCTCTCAGGAGAGATGTTCCAGTCCCTTCATCATCCTTGTAGGTCTCCCTTGGACTCTCTCCAGCAGATCCCTGTCTCTCTTGAATTGAATATCATAAGCTTCACCTGGATGCTCCTTAACCTGCAGGATTTCCTACTCACTGAGGCAGTTTCAGTGCACCAGCATGAACCACTAATGCAAATGAGCAACTTAAGCTGGTGGCCTTGGCTTTAGTCATTTCTTTCAACTTTAGATTCCTTCTCAATCAATTTTTTATCAGAATGGTCATAAGTCACTAACTGAGCTGCATAAATCTATGCCCATATGCTTGGGTTTACAAGAGGTGCAAGGTGCTGAAATGTGTCCTGCAAGTCACTGGAATGCAAACCCACCCACTGACTGCACTGGGAGCTGGAGATATTAGTGACCTCTTCTATAGCCCAGTAAAACCCAGTGCTGTTGCATTAATTCACAAAATTCTCCATGGGTGGGCCAACAGCTTCTCTACTCTTCATTTGCCTTCAGTGAGAACAGCGTCACAGAATCATAGAATGTCTTTGATTTGAAGAGATCTTCAAGTTCATCCAGTCCAACCTTTGAACAAACAATGCAAACTCAGGCATCAGCCACTTTGAAGAAAAGGAAAGAGAAAACCTGACCTTATCCAAGAAAAACGTTTTGACAATCTTCTACTTTGCAGGGACATGGGAAGGGTTTTGTTTTCCTGTGTGCAACCAAAATACATTTAAAAACCTCAAAACTTGGGACAAAATGGAATATTCGCCCGTAGCCCACACCATGGGTATGGCTTTGAACTCCAGCATGCTTTTGGGAGAACCAGCAGCTCCTCTCCATTTGGAAACATCTCACCTTCCCCTGACCTGAAGCCAGACTTCAGAGGCTCAGCTGTTCAGAGTGAGGAAAGCAGTACTTCTACTCACACCTATCCAAAGACCCAACAACCCTTACAGTAGATTAAAAATTTCAAAATTCTGGGATAAAACACTCCCTACAACCACTCTTCAGAGAATTTCGTTGTGACTTGTTTGTAGCAAAGAAATTATCAGCAAGTTGGCTGGTTACAGGCCTAAGGGAGTGGGTTTTCTAATGCAGTTGGTTTTCCTCCTGTATTTTCACTTGGCCTGGAAAATTTGAACAGGGTCTTAAAATCTGCTTTGAAAACACAAATTCTGCTATGAAAACTGAGTGTTGTATGCACAAAGATGCTTTTATTTTTATAAATGTGGAAATAAATTTCTCATTAAGATATTGAAAGCAGTTTCAACTCAGATTCAGGAGAATGCCAAGATGTAAAGGGTTTGCCCCTTCTTGTGTCAGTGTAATTTGCACCACAGGGTAAGGAGGATCTAAATTTCACCTTGTCTCTCTATGTGTCAGAATAGTCTTAAGATTCATTTTGAACACGCATTTTAATGAAGATCTTAATCATATAGATTGATCATAAAGTATATTCCCATTTTTTCCCCCCACAGTTTTCCAGCATTTTCCTACTTTTAATTTTAGGTGAAACATTTTCATCCAACCTTATAGTTTTCTGAAAGCTACAATGTATGTGGAAGCATTAATTCCAAGATTGTGTTACTTGGGAAGAAATCTCTTGAAATTAAGGTTCTCTGGCTTCATCTTACCAGAAAACACGAATTGGAAACCAGGACATTTTGACTTAAAGAAGGTGCTTAATTCAATGTCACCTTGCAAAAAAAAATTTCAAGAGACCATCTTTTCTTTCAGAAGTGTAATAAAAAGGCACTATTCTCCAAAGATATGGTCACCCTCTAGCCAACTGTTTTGATTCAACTAAACCCATTTTCCTAATGAAAATGAAGCCTCTAATTAAGCTTCATGTAGAATCACTTCAAATAGCTGATAGCTCAGCCTAAAGAAGCAGAGAAGCCATGATCTAACTGACATTTTCTGATTTTTTAAAAGTTATTTCAGCAAATATATTTTAATCTCCTTCCAATCAAAAGCTGGAGCTCAAAAAATACAATAGATCTGTACCAGGACTTCATTAAGCAGCTACTCATCTCTCTCCTATTGGTGAAGATGAATAACTTCCCTGAGTTGACACTGTAAGGAGCATATGAATTCACTTGCCATCTTCTGAAAAAAAAATCCCTGCATTGTGTTTCCAATTATTCTGAGTTCACGGAGATACTCTTCATTTGCAGTAGTACTACTAGTAGTCTATTCATTCTCCCCTTAGTACAGGGATTGTAGGTGTTGCATGCACCATCTCAAGTAGCTTCCCCCCCCACCTCATATTTATCCGAGTATGTTACTCACTAAATACTTGATCTCATGTGAATCATTTGTTAGTTGAGTGCTACTTAATTCTAGAGCAGCTGAACCCAACAGGAACTTTAGATTTCAAAGGGTCAGAGTTTCATTTCATGTTTGTCAAGGCACAAGATGAAGCTGTTACATGGTTTTGGATCTGTGATGGAAAAGACTTGGTTGGCAAGGTCAAATTCTAGCACCTGCCCATAAACCTGATGAAACAATCAGCTGAAAAGGATTACCTTTGGGTGTGGGACTCCCCACCAAACTCAAATCGTAATTTGCTGTGTAAAATGCTCTTTAACCAAACTGAGGAATCAAAATTGTGTCTAATGGCATGGAAGACAGCTGAAAGTAAATTACTCTTTTATGTTTAATGACTATTTAAACAAAAAAGGAATTAATAATATTTTGTATCACTCATAACCAAGCCTTCTAAGCTTGTTGCAGAGCTATGCTAATTTTTCCTTGTTACAGCCCTCAATACAGTATACACAGTGTTTTAGAACCTGCACTTGCTATTCAGGTGTGATAATGAGTTTTACTTTAAAGGTTTCACAACAAAACAGAGACTCTGGCTCTGAGAAGACAACCGCAATGTGCAGCAGTAATCAGTAGCGACAGGGAATTCTCTTAAGAACTGGGTTTGACTGCATTTGAAATCCTATACCCCGAGTTGGACAGCAAAGGCTTGAGCACAAAGAACTGCTACAAAGAACAAAACAAGATAAGTATAATTAGCAAATAAAGAATGTCTAATTTTGATCTCACTAGCCCATTTTCCCCTGCTCTAATAAGGAAATTAATTGACTCCAGATGAGTCTTTTAGCATCTCAGTGGGAGCAAATCTGATTTACATTGAGTGCAGATTCATGGAAATTTCTAAATGGCAGCTCCTTACCTATGTAGAGAAAGGATGACAATGGGCTACAAACAAAAAAGACTGTTCAGCTTTCAGTACACTCCTGTGTAAATCTGAGTCTTCTCCAGTACACTCCTGTGTAAATCTGAGTCTTCTCCACATGAGACAGAGGGCTTAGCTGTGGAAATCATGGCAGTGGCACTGCACTGTAGCTCAAGCTTTCCCTTCTTGTCAGCCAAGGGCTGTCAAGGAATTTGGGCAGCTAAGCTCAGTTCTGTGGACTTTGCCTTTCTTTAGCTGATTTCAATTTGTTTGCTTGAAATAGGCTATTCTGCTCTACTATCACCTACAGAAAAGTTGTCCTCAAAGCCTTCCAGGGCTGTGTGCAGGTACAGGTGGTTCGCAGTCCTTAGGCCACCACTGGTAAAACTGTTCCAGGTATTTTCTTCAACATGATAGATTATTTGCTGACACTTTATAGCAAACGCACTTAAACACTGGAGGTTTTCATGCTGCTAAATTCCATGCAGACAGTCAAACCCAGTCTTTCTATAAAGAAGTTCTGTTCAAAGCTAATACCCAAGTTTGCCAGGTCTTCCTTTTCCTTACAGTTGAATAATCTCTGTACTCCATCAGACTACAGAAGAATAAACCTTCTTTCCATTAAGATTTCAGTGGCTGTATTAACATTCTGTGTTTTGCCTGTGTCAACTTCCAAAACTGTTTAATTTTCAGCGGGACACAGCTTAAAGGACCAATCAATGTGCTGTGATGCTTCTGGCAAACTGCTTCCTTACAGCAAGAATTGCTGAAGTCTGCACAGGCAAGGGAATGGCAGCAGTTGGTTGAAGGTGTGAGCAGAACATAAATCTAACTTCACGTTAAATAATTACATTTGTTTGGAAAATGGATGTCTGTGAGCCTGCCACACAGAAGAGCCATGTATTTGGCCAAATCAGCCACCTGATGTTCTTAAGAAAAGGGAAATCCCTCACAGAAGCTTTTTCAGCTGTGTTTTAGAAGCTCCATTTTTCTCTGGCAGTTGTATTAGTGGTGGAAAGAGGTTAAGCTCTCATGAAATTTGAGGACAGAAAGTTTTAGCTACCATTTTGATCTGCTCCATGACTGCATAAATCTTACTGCAATTGCTGTTTCTGGAGTAATCTTTGAGGGGAAAGCCTACCACTTTTTTCCTCAATTCTCATAACTACACAGTTCTTCAGGGGGAAGAACTTTATTTCACTTTGATTTAAATTTCCCCTTGTGAATACGAGGGAAACAAAAGCCACAAGTAACTTGGTTGCCCTGACATTCAAAATTGCTCTGCTTTGTCTGCCCAAATATGATTGTTTCATCACAGATTCTGTACAACTTTTTATCTGTGGTATCACTTCTTTATTTCACCCATTCTTCTGACAAATTCTACATTCTAGTATTTTAAATCCTCAGTTTCTTTTTCTCTGGGTCAGCCACGTGTCTGTTATGCATTTTCAAGGACAAGCACAATATTATTAGAATAACTCCCATTCAGCACTCTTACTGTGCTCACAGCATTTGTTTAAAGATGGAGAGCACATGAGAGAGCACACACACGCCAAGGACATTTTTCTCTCCCAGTCATCTTTTTCTATACATCTTATGGTACTTTTCTTTGTTAAACAATTGATGCATTACCTTGGGAAGTGGCAAGTTACTCTGGATGCTCAGTACTCGTGCTATCGACAGAGAAGAGATGGGACTGATAATTTTCCCTACCAGTAGCATGTCTGTCTCTCCATATAAAACATGGAAAGTTCAAGGACGAGTCAAAACGACTGCAGAAATTCTATGAGTCATTCAAAGTACAAACTTGTAAAACACAGGAGACAAAGCGGGTCATCTCTTTGAGGCCAATTCTGATACTCCTATTGATGTTTAATAAAGTCCTATCATCTGTCAACTCCAGTGGATATGAATTCTTACATTCAGTGTAAGAAATAATAACCATAATCCTCAAGTTTAAAAGGAAAAGAGCCCTTCAGGAGAGAGATTTCACTTTACTACAAAAGCTCTGCTGCTCTTCGCTCCACACAGTTGTAATGTAACAGCCAGACCTTGACTGACATACTGGGCACTGATTGGGGTTTCTGGTAAAGACAGAAGGAATTATTTTCACTTAATGCTTGAATAAAGCTAGTGTGCATGTTTGGGATGATGGATGAAATCGAACTGTTTCGGGTTAAGCACTTAAATGTTGGATCACATCTTATACATACTGCTTAAGTCTCATTAGTATAGCAAAACTTCACTCAAAAAACAGTACTATTTTCTTTTTCTTGCCAGCAATTTCAGGTCATTGCCTGAAACAAAACAAGGTGGCCTTTTTTTTTAAAAAAAAATCTTTTTAGTTCCTGGTTGGCCTAATAAGAACAGTGAAATTTATTTTAATGATGTAGAATAAAAAAATAGTTAATCAGAAAAGACTGTTTTCTCTTGGTAAGTCATATGCTATGCTACAATATTTTTAGATGGACAAAGATCTTAAGGAAAAGGCACAGTGGAAAAAAATCCACATTGAAGAAGAAAGATTCATTCCTCAAGAATAAGAAAAAGCCACAATGGAAGTTAGGGCATAATTAGCATTCATATCATAAAGGCAAACAAAACCATTCCTGCTGATGGCTTCAGGCATCCCCTGTGGGGCTGAATACCCAAAAAAAGTAAAAATTTCAACCATTTCTACCTCAGGAGTAGTAGGAGAACACACTTCTGTTTAGGATAGATAGAAAACAAGATGAGGAAAATATTCACATTTCAAGAAAACAAAAGCCACAGGAGACCAGCGCCGGTCTTTTTAGCCTACTGAGTATTTTAATGGAGAGATTTACGTACTCAGAATGAATCATTGTTATTTATTGCCTCCAAGCACGATAATATAATATGATAGGGAAGGGTTGAAGACTTCATATTTCCATTCTAACATCTCTTGCTTTACCAGCTGTTAAAATTAATACACACTGCATCTTGGCATTAAAGACCGGTTGGCAAGCTGGAGCAGCTCAAAGTAGGAAAGACAAATATCATGCGCATTTAAAGGTGAAGAATAGTCCGTCCATGCCACTTATAAACATCATTGTCAGTGTCAAAAAAGTCAATGGCAGTTGCTTGTAAAGAATCAGCTTTTCTGAAGAGCTCATTTTTTTCATCAGCACCACAAAGCATTAGCCAGACTTTCAAAAGCGTTAATCTAGCCGTTACTTAGGGAAATCTGTCCATTTGCACTGAGCCTAACAGGGGGAATTGTAGAGTAAGAGGGTGATTTTTTTTTTTTGTGTAGTCACCCTCTGACTCTGATGGCACCTCCAGTTCTTTCAAAACACTTATGTAAGCCAGTACTATATCTCTGTGTGTAAAATCTGTTTTGATCTTTGAACACAAGTGTTTTGAAGGTTCCTTTTCCTAAACTGCAGACATTGATAGCTGCAGACAGCACAGACCTGTTCGTTTTAGGAGAGCTTGGTAGCAAGGAGTCTATCCTCTCCATAACTAAGGAGTGGTGGTAGCTGGTGTCACAAGCTCCTGGAGAACAACAATACCCTTGGCAATGAGTTCACCAGTAGCTCTGACTTTAGCACCCTATTTCTCTCCCAGCTCCCATAGCCACCCAAGGGAAGACTTGCCTATACTTGGTGTAGGCAGAGCAGAACATGTGCTGGCTGATCCCATTGGCTTTACACCTGTAAGATGGTTTCAAGGAGGGTCTGTGGTACCAAAGATGGAGCAAGAGGATGAGAGGAATAGAAGGCCTTACTGAGAGTTCTGCAGGTATCTGGAGCAGAGCCAGCTGTGGTTTGACCTCCATTAAGTGAGTTGAGCTCCCAGTGTGGGTATTGGCAGGACTGTCCAGCACGGACTTTCCTCAAAGCAGTTTCATGGGACCCTCTCAACTCAACAGTACCCATAAATTCCCCCCTAGTCCAGCTGAGCAGCACTGGTCACTCCAGAGAGCACAGCACTAGGATGATGCTGGTCCCTTTAAATATTGTGATTGCCTATAGCTGTGCAGTTAAGATATCAGCTGAGTACACTTTAATTAGCCCAGAGGAAATCACAGTAGGGATGAAATGAGTTGGGTTGTTATTCTTCTGTTTTCACTAACAGCAAATAAAAGCATGTAATTAGCTTTTTAAAGGCATTTTCAGGATCTTAAGGTTATCATAACTGTAAACAATAGTATACTTATCTAATCCAAGAGGGGCACTTGAAATATATCTTGGGTTTGAATAGGAAACATTAAAATTACAATTGGTCCACAGGTTTTTGAAAAACTGTATTTGGGTTGAAATATGCAGCTTAGCAGCAGTTGCAGAGGAGAGTTTCAAAGAAGATTTTCAAGGCAAAAATTAATGATTCCCTGATTCGGTTTAGCAGTGTCAAAATATATCTTCAGTGCAAAATACAAATATTTTGGCCTGATTTATTCCAATTAATTTATTTTAAAACATTGGTTTGCATAATGCATTAGTATGTACAGTGTTACATAATTCAAACTCTGAAATACTAAAATTTATCAGAATAATACTCAAAATAAAATTTTAATCACCTCAAAACAATGCAACCAAAGTAAAATAACTTGCAAAATCCATTTTTGGGGGGAATTTTCTCAACCTATTTTCCACATCATAAACTTCTACACAAGTTTCCAGCCAGGTTATTCTACTCTGCTTCTATCTGCATTTCAGACCAACTCTTCCAGCCTGGTTTTCCCTTCAGTGAAACTGAAGTCAGTCAAGAACTGGTCAATGAAGTTACATCAACATGATCCAAAGAAGAATTGGCCAAATGTACTTGACCGAAATATCATTTGTAAATGGTAATGACTTCTTCCTACAAACTTCTTCTGAAAGCAAACTCCCAAAGCTGTCATCTTCTGAAGAGAGTCTTGTGGGTCGATTTGAAACCCTGAATTGGAGAAGTGGTTTGAGGGGGGAATTAAAGAATGAAAGTGAACAGCTCTAGGAAACAAATGGGCTTTATCAAGCAAATATTGTACAGGAGAGATATTCACCACCACTCATCAATAACTGACCCCAGCCTGTGGTGATCCCAGGCTCCAGCCAAGGCAGAGGTGCTGGAGAAAGGTCTGTCTTGGAGAGGATTAAATGAAACTTCACAGGAAAGTCAGTTCGCTGTTTTCTAGAGTAAGCACAGTGCAAACTAAGTCTCTGAAGGAAAATTATCGCCAACAGGTTTCTTAAAAAGGAATATTGTTCCTCTAATGGGAAAGCTCTCAGTGCTTAAAGTATCCATATTACAAACCTAATGGGACATAGAGAATGAAGCGCTGGTCTCCCGCTGAGTTCACTATTGGTCTTTGTCTCTGCATTTCATCTAAATCCTACACGGAATTACACCCGATGGCAGCCTTCTATTTGGGGCACGGCAGGAAGCAGCAGCTGTAGGTACTAGGGCCTTGACTTTTGAAAGACCACACATTTTTGTAACATTCAAAGTCTTACTATTATCACCTGATGTGAAATGAGAAGTATCCAAAACCCATTCCTTCCTTGTCAAGATACTAGGAATCACTTTCCTGCTGGAATACGGATACCTGGATATAGAGGTTTCACATCTCAAACCTCAGAAAAATCATGCCTTTTCATTGATTCATTTTGCAAGGTAGGCAGAATTAGCTGACAAATACATCTGCTATCAATAGCACAGATAGCAGTCCAGGGGGCATCGAGTCTGATAGTTCCTGATCAGAGGGAGTAACACTGAATACTCTGGACAGAAACAGTGCAATTCCTGTACAGACCATGTCCATCATGGAAATGTCAGCATCATACACATATATGCTTCTAAGTGACAGTGCAGCAATTTGCAACGGTGTTACCCCACAGAACCAGCACATCCATAGCCAAATGAGACATTCTTGCTCATTATAGTTGAAAATTAAACATGGCTTTGCTTACCCAGGATCTTAGGTGCTGAATTCCTACAGAGCCACCTGTTCTCAATTGAAATTGGTGGGAGTTAGATGCCTAAAAATGGCTTTGGGGGGAATGTAGGATCATTACCGCAGCCTAGCCAAAAACCAGTGGGTGGAGAAAACTTCCAATGCTCCCATTTGAACTGCAGAAACCCCTCAGCATGAATGATTTGGGCCACCGTTAAGACAGCAAAGGATTTAACTGGTAAGGGAAACAAACTCCAGTAACTCAAAGTTGACTTTGCAGACTGAAAACACCACAAGGCAAATACCTCAGACTAGAATTGCTGGCTGGGCGTCCCTTGGTGCTGAGCCCCACAAAACCTCCCCTCCTGAGACAGGTTTCCCAGTGAGAGACTTGTTCTGCCACCAATGCATCACTCAAAAGCCTTTTTGCTTCAGACATATATTCTCCGCAGTGAATTGCACACATTTCCTGACTGTTGAACACGAGACTCAGGACAGAATAACCTAATTAACTTCTCCACATATCACTCTGACCTTTTCTAAATAAATGCAGTAAAGACTGTATGCTTTTTTCCATTGGATGAAAAAAAATATTTATTCATCTTGCAGTGATTCCAAGAGAGACGACAGTATTAAAACCTCACAAAATTTCAAGCTAGCTGTAATAATTTTTCTTGCAAAACATCACTAAATTCCTGTCCCATCAGCATATGTTGATAACACCATGGCTGATGACATCTGCAACCCTACAGAGCATATGCTGCTGTACAACCCTGATACTGCCCTCAAGTTTCCTTGCTTTGCCATGTAAAAATCTGCTTTATTTTTTGAGTTAGTATAGGAAAAAGGGAGAGAAGAGTACGGCTGTTATCCAAAATCATGAATGCTCCTCTGGAAACTCTGACTCCTCAGAGAGGATGAGGTAAAGCACCAAGGCTGAAGGGTATTTCCAAGTTCAGCAGCTGAAAGGCCAAGTGCTACACAAAGCCACATTAGTTGCTAGCTCCAGTGAGCTTCTGCATGCAGCAGAAATATTGCACAATGCAAACTGATATCAATAGGAAATCTATAGGTTTTGGCTTTTATCCCCGACGCAGCTTTCCCAGGAAACATGCTGGTTTGTGGCATTTGTTTTATGCATTCATCTGCAGCAGATCCAGACAAAAAAAGTTAACTGGACATCAACTATCCCTCTCATTGCCAGCCTGAATATCATATTTCAAGTCAGAATAATGAGAACATTTAGCCCTTTAAAGTTGTGGGTTTACTTCGACTTAAACAACTACACATCAACTTAGTGTCTGTCTTTATTCAGTGACAGAGAGGTCACCGCTGCGAGATTTATTTGATTTCACAGTTTGGCTAATTAATTTGCTCATTTTGAGTGTATGCTATCAGCAAGGCTTTTGGAGTAGTACTACTGAAGCAACAGATTAATTTACATGGTACAGTGCATCTGGAATAATTATTACCCCACTGAATTGTTATTGCTCAAAATCTGAGGAGAGGGGAAAGTTTCCTACTGTGATAAAAGGGCTCTGCTGTGGTTTTGCCATCTGAAAACAACTACGTGGACTAAATTACAAAACAGACTTCTCAAGTGTTAAGCAGCACACATTCCAAAAGTCCATAAAGTTGTTACAACACAAAATCTGTTTCTCCAATTCAATTCCTATCAAATTATGTTGAGAGGCTAGAAAAATCTCAGACCACTCCCATTCCTCCAGCAATATTAACAGCCACTTCACCAATCAATGTCAATTAATAAAGCATTTGTCTCACTACTGAAGAGTGTTGCTGACCCCCTGGTTCAGAAAACAAGCTTTTTTTTTATAAAGATGTGCTTGAAAACTGTCAGGAGCACAGGTACAGAAAGCAGAGAGACAGTTAAATGCGATTTAAAGCATCTCACATCAAGAGAGTTAAATAGTTTGAGTTCTGGACAACTGACTGACCATGAAGAGCAGTTTCTTTTTTTGCCATTGAGAGCTGATCCAAATTCTCTGGTTCCAGTTCTTGAGTCTTTGATTTGCTGGAAGCTCTTTGCTTTGACTGACTTATTAGTTCTTTTCACTAGCCTCTGAAGCAATCATTCTTGACTTCTCTTGGGACATCCAATTCCCACACACCTTCCCTGGTGCTGCAACTGGCTACTTGTTCAGTGAGCAAGCAGAAAGACTGGGTGAATCCTATAGAATATTTACTTTCCAGCGTTCCTGGAAGTTTATAGGGTGTTGTATTGCAGTGATATTAGCTATAGGTGTTTACTCTTCCTAGTAGCTGAGTGTAACTAGTGGGATTTTGAAGTGAGATGTCAGAACAGCACACAACTTCTTTTCACCAGCATTTTCAGTATTACTGTAGTGATATCTACAGCACACATGGAAAGAGGGCAAAGCAAAGTCCAGAAATTTAAGGTAGATCTCAAAGAAGAAGAGTTCAAAGGTGAGAGGTCAAGTGTTAGGCAGATCTCACTAACACGAGAAAAAAAAGTGAGCAAGTTTTGAAAGTCTCTGGAGTCCTCTGATGAAGATGTGAGCAGCTGACAAGTGAGATGAAGTAAAAGGTAAGAAGTCAATAATTACACTTCCCTAATTAGCCTTGGGAAGAATTTGAATAGCTGTCATCTAGTCAAGTGAGCTAAGAACAGGTTAAGATCATTAAGCTCTAACAGGTAATTGGCAGACCAGATAGCATGTAATTTGCAACCAATTTGAAACTGTTCCGATTGGAACAATGCTCCACACTACTTCCAGTTTCCCTGGGCAATACAATAACTTCATGTTGACCCAAGCATACCCTATGTTTACCCTTTCCTCCTATTCCTAGCTCCACAGAAGCATCAATAAATATATCTTTTAGTAGAAGATACTAAGCTGATAGACATTTCCAGGCCTGGAAATGCAGGTAATTTACTAAAAGTAGTCTCTCAAGTGCTAGTAGCTCAAACATAACAGGGGAAGGTTTTTTTTGCATTCTCCCAGGATGCTCTTATGACAAAAGGCTCCTTTCTATGTGCTCCAGGAGCCCACAATTGCTCCCTCTCACAGAGGTGACATGGCCTGGGCTATGAAAGCATACAAGACAGAGTAACCAGACAAGCATTTCTGTGTCAATGCCCCTTATCTGCAAGGATGTAAATAACAGTTATTGGATGGCTTGTAGGGTTTACAGCAAATATTGATGTTTTCCTGTAACTTCCATAAAAAAAAGCTGCTGTGTTGACCATACATAGTTCAGAGTGATGATATCAGAGACAAGAGGCTTTAATAAAACAGGCTGAGAAAAATTTCACCTCTTTCTCTTCCTAACTTTGGTAAAGTCACCTAGTAGCAGCACAAAATAAACACACAACCTCCTGGAAACAAGGTATTTTTTAATATTAGGTTCTTATTAAATGTGTTGACCTTCTAATAGTAGCAGTAGACACTCATTTCTTGATCTTTGGAGCTTATACCTCTGCACCTCCTCAGGCTTGAGGAAGAGGTTATTTGCAAGTGTAATTCATCCTATTTTGACCCCATTTGCAGGGTCAAAAGCAACACTATTCATTTACTTAAGGGGATTTTGAACTCTGTTTTCCTGCCACAGGGAACACTGCACATTAGAAAAAAAAATGCAGCATTGACTCAATTTACAATGAACAGGTCAATTGAATTGAAATATTTGAAGACTAAGAAATTTATTAACGCTACTTAGATACCATAATGCTGTCTGCATATAATGCAGACCCTGCAACTAGAAAGAAACCCCATTCACTCTGCGTGAACAGGTACTGAGCATTTCAATCAAGCCTTCTCTAAAGCTTCCAGGAATCTTGAGAGCTTAAGCACAACTGGAAAAACCTGTTCTTGGTGGTAAGTGTGCAAGAATTTGCCTGATGTCAACAGCTTAAAACTGTGGCCCAGAGTGAAAGGTGAAAAATACTTGTGTTAATCAAAGTCTGTATATCAGTGGGTTTGCTTTTAGAAAGAGAAAAGGAAGAAGGGAGAGCTCTCAGGGGTAACCTCTTTACCCACACTGTTCCACCAGCTTTTCAGAACCACAGCAGAAAATAAGCAAAACACATCACCTCCACTATTCCCTCTCTCTTCCCTATTATATATGAGTCTTAAGCATCCTCCTCAAGTCTCCACTCTCTAGCAAGCCCATATCTAGCACAGATTCCACCTCCCAGTCTCCAGTAATTGTAGCACACAAAATAGTCACAAAAAGCTCTGCCTACCGTGTGCGCTGAGTCCCTCCCAGCCAGACACAACTTGCTCCTGCTTCTTCCATCTAGGAAGCCAAAAGAGTAAATGCACTTGCCTTAAATACCTACCGATGGTTTCAGCCCACAGATTCAAAGGGATTTGACAAAACTGAGGGCAACCAAAATCACCTGTGCACCTCTGGATTTCTACCAATGAGATGGAAGTAAAATGTATGGTGTGGTAGTTGAGAGTACAGCTAATTATAGGCAGGTGAAAGTCAATGGCAGGCTATTGCCTGAAACTGAGATACACATCCACATATTTATCTAGATATCTATGCACACATACATATTTATCTAGATATCTATTTACATATATCTATACCATATTATATACATAGACACAAACATATATATGCAAAAATCATATGTACATGTGTTTACATAAAACGATGTTTTTCTCGCAGCCTAGCCTTACAGTGGAAGTAAAATGAGAAGTGGTTGTTCCTTCTGATCATTTCATTAACTCCTTGCTTTCAAATGTCTCCCATCCACTTTGCTGAGGGCCATCTATTAGACTTAATGCTGATTCTAAGGCTTGTCATGTTCTTCATGGTTCTTTGCTTTCGAGTAATGTGTTAACAATAGACATTTGAAATCCTTGAATGTTAGATATAAATACCATATTGTAGCTGCACGAACCTGATTGAAAATGCATTATCTTGTTATGGTACACGGAGCCTATTTTGCATGTCTCGCGTTCTCAGTCTTTCATTCCAGACCAGATCAGACCAAAAGCTGTGCCCATCGAATGTAGAACTAACAAAGTGTGTAGAATGAGCTGTGGTATTGATCCACTGTCTAGAGGACAAGTCCCACTACCACAAAGAACATATATAGCGCTGTTGCATACAATACCTTGAGAATATAAGCTTGGATCAGGCTGTAGTTATGGTTGGATTGAATTGTCGAGGTAGAATTCCTTAAAGCATGACACACTGTTTTGCAAAAGTAATTTTTGTATTTGGAACTGCTGCTTCTGCTCCAAATTTTTTTCTTTTGGCCCCCAGAAAGCTGTCTTTGGCTACACGTGAGGCAATGAAGCTTGTAATGGCATCACCTCAGTCCTTTCATAGGTGTGAGACATGGTGGTGTTGCCACAGAGGCTCTGGTCAGTTTGAAGTAGCAGGAATCCAGAAGAGCAGCTTAAATTCACTTTTAAAAAGAGTCTGCACCTGACACTGACCTTTAGACTATGGAGGAGTGGAAAGGCTCCCACTGTTAATTTGGCACTTTGCTTCATGGTCTGCAGATTATGACAATCATCTATTGAGCAGCTCTTCCAAGTGACAATCATCACTATAAATATGCCACGGTTATCAGACTGCTGATACCCTTCCCACAAAAATACACGGGGACTGAACTGAGTCCCGAGCACTGCATCAGTGACGTAGGTACAAACCACTCTGCCATCGTTGTATTTGTTTGGTCTATTCAAAGCGTCCATGAATCTCAGTGCAGTGCCTAATTAAAATGAAGAGTAACTCAAGTTTATTTGCACCGCGGTGTATTTGCTGTGTTATTCATCGCGTTCCGTTGGTTACCTTACCATTTAGTTACAACACACCCCAACTGCCGCTTAAAAAGCAGTGCAACATGTTCTTTCTTTTATTTGTGTCCAGAATTCTTAACCACTTGCTTTATGGGACTTGTATCAGTTTACACATCAGGCTACTAACTGCAACTAAGCTCTAATTGATCATGTGATTTAACTAACAAAAAGGATCCATGTTCTTTTTTAGCAGTGGGCAAAACTTAAGTGCTTTGTTTCTCTTAACCTTTCTGCATCTGCAGTTGTGTTTGCTTTACTTTTTGCTGAGTCCAAAATCAGGAGATAAAACGGCAGTGTAAACTTTGTTCAGCCCAAAATTGATCTTGCAGAGGTCTTGCAGCAATTCCAACTGGAGATGGAATTGCAGCCTCACAGGATGGTTAAGTGTATACATATCACATTTGCAACATTCAAACCATCACCTCACGGCAGAGTGTTTGGTTTTAGCTAAGAAAATTCCTGTCCCTCATGTCACACATCAATCTAGCAGCACAGAAACCAAGAGAAGAAATAGGTAAGTACAGACAGAATAATTTTGCTCTCCAGGAGGACTTGTTTCCTTTTCGGAGGTGTGAGGTTTGTATCCACAGGATGACCCAAGGAAATAAAGCTGAGATACAGTCCTTACAAGGCACTTAATTTTTGTCGTTATTTGAAGAGAGAAGCTAATGCCTCAGTCCTGAGCCCTGTTGCTCAGAGAAGTCAGTGAGCAAACAGGCATCAATAAAAGCCAAGTTACCATAAAAAGTAACGCTATCCTTGCAAAAATTCACGTGTTTATTTATATGTGAATGACTGATTTGATGAAACATAATCAAAACAGATAAAATTTTTCTGTGTACATTCTTAATGTCGCAGGAGGACGTAAGACTCGGATAAGCTTCCTTTTCAGTTGTATTTCAAGGATTATGCGCTCGCGTAATATGAACAAACACTTTATCTAGTGAAATACGGGTGATGTGCTGCTATGTAAATGAAAACTTCTACCCAGGTAAGGCTAGAGAACATTCTAATTGGCCATGCAGCATGTACCTACATTTCACAGAGAATGAGCAAACAGAGCACAGGATAACAGAAGTCTACTGGTTCCAGTACCAGCACAAGTCTGGGTTGGTTACATGGCAATTCAGGGGTTAACTGACTCTACCACCCTGGCACCAGCACCAATGAAGGGGCAAAGTTTTCACCTTATCTACTCCCTACTGCAGTAGAGTAGACTTCTGTTTGAAGGTCACCTAATTATACATTACGTGTGTGTGGTCGGTACTGTCTTAGTGCCCAGGACATGGAGCAGCTATTTAAAATTGCTCTGTGATTTTAGGTGATGATACTGGTTTCTAGTACATATAAGAAATATGGGGACAGTCTTCTTAGCAGGTCCTGTCGTGACAGGACGAGGGGTGGTGGTTTTAAACTAAAAGAGGGAGATTTAGACTAGATAGGAGGAAAAAATTCTTTGCTGTGAGGGTGGTGAGACCCTGGCCCAAGTTGCCCAGAGAGGTGGTCGTTGCCCCATCCCTGGAAACCCTCCAGGTCATGTTGTATGGAGCTCTTAGGAACCTGCTCTAGTTGCAGATGACCCTGCTCCCTGCAGGGAGGTTAGACTAGATGACCTTGAAAGGCCCCTTCCAACCTAAACCCGTCTATGATTGTACGATTCTACAATATGCAAAACCTTTGGTCTTGGATCACAACTTCTCTTAGGAAAATGTGACATTTCAGACAAGAGGCAGGCCCTCCCTAGTTGACAAAGCCCCTTCTATCTATCTTTTTTAATGGTATTTCTAGTCATTCTTCAATTTGTAGTACAAACCAAAGGCAAATGACACCCGTCCTCTGCAATTAGCTACTTAAAGCCATCATCTTCACCGCTGGATAGGCACAGAGACAGCCAGCCTTTGTTCAGCCTGAAGGATTTATTTTCTTTCTAATTGCATCTGGTTATGACAAACTACTGAATCTAGAATTTCAACCAGAAACCAGCACTCTCCTAAAGTGATGGGAAAAGACAGCAAATCTGCATAGTCTTTGAAGAAGAACTGTCTCAGCGACACAAAAAGTTAACAAGTGCCTGGGCAGAGAGCGTGCGTGGTGCCCACGCTGGCACAGGGAAGGTGTTCTAGCCAGCCTGGGGTTTACAGAGAGTGTAACCAGATGTTAATTTTTCAAAATGCATTGCTTAATAATGTGAATATATAAGGCGGTATTAAGAGCATCTCTGCCAAGTAATTATATACCGAATTTTCACAACAGCATAGAAAGTTTTCCTCGAGTTAAATACATCTTGTAGAGGAAATGATGTTCTACCTCATCCACTAAACATCAAACACAAGTATTTTAGCTCAACTTCAGAGGTTGCATAAGCATCATGCAATAAGTGGGTCAAAATGTTTGTTTAAAGATGTTGCATGTCTAAATAGGAAGGGGAATTGCTAATCCAGGAACAGGGTAGATCATTCTGTTGCAGCCGATTACTTTTTCCTAATTGTTTTATAATTGTTTCCATTGCTACTAAGCATAAACCTTGGGCTTAATTAATTCTATTTTAATAGATCAGTTTCATAAGCACAGGATATCTGTTTATTTTTCGAAAAGCCTTTTCAAAACATTTGAAAATTAGAATATTCAAAGCGCAGGCAAATTTTGGGTATATGTGATCGAGTGCACTTGATTCTCTTTTCTTTAACCAAGCCCGTGCACTTTGGAGCTGCTTGGAAATTTATACTGCTCAGTTTTTTGTATCCCAATCCAGTCTATCACAATTTTATTTTTCATTTCTTAAGTCTATAGAGGGAAAATGCTGTTGTAAACATGACCCAGATATCTACTTCAAGTCTGGTAGAGATCAAAATTATCATACGGTTTTTGCAATCTGGTTTCCAAAGTTCTGCTTGTAATAGATTCCTTTGTATTTGTTTCCTTTAAATATATCTTTTTAGAATATTTATGGCTACTATTCTCCTTCTGCAGAGTCCTTGCCCTTGTAAAGTAAGCAGCCAGTGTATCTTCGGATATACTTTGGTATAAATTATTTATTGAAAGCATAAAGTATTGAAGAATATTGTTTTAAACTTTATTCTCTGACAATATAAAAAGAAAAAGAATACATCATCTAATTAAAATGTAGACTTTATATGAAATGGGAAGAATTTGATTTCTCTGACTTATGGTATTGCAACCTTTGACAGGATTTTATTTTTTTTTGATAAAAGAGGAGTATATTTTCTAGAAAAAAAACCCCACACCAGGGATGACTTATCCCTGAAGTAAATATCCAGGCTGTGAAACATAAATAATAAGACTAATGGAAGAGGAATACAGATAAACCAGATTAACAGAAAAGATGAAAGCCTAAAAAGCATGAGCGTGCTGCAAAAACTCTCCTGGGCTAACTAGAAAAACTTGTCAGAGTGTGCTCAGGGAGAAAAGAAATAAAACATTAGAGATCAAACAAAATATCCTGAAAACTGGTAATAATTTCAGGTATTTATGTGTACTAACGAGGTAGCTACATATGTAAAGACTGGCAGTAAGAAAAATGCTAACGAAGAGTAAGGCAGAATGAGCAAATCCTAGAAATGAAAAGCCATTTTGCATGAAGATTTCGATACCAGGTGCTCCTACAAAATCCAAATAACCCAAGCCAAGTTTCCCATCGTTCCTTGCTCCACGGTTCCTGTGCTGGCACGCATCACACACCAAAGAATTCCAACCCTCAGTGAAACTGGTGGGACTTGACTGGGATGGATTTCTTTAGATAAAATATACTTTGAAGGGCACTTGGCAGCACTGGTGGCACCAGCTGCCTCCCACGTCTCCCAAAGGCCACTTGATCTCCTAGGTCACCTCGGCTGGAGGGAGGAAAACTTCTGTAAATGAAAATGAAAAGTAAAAAGTAAACAGAAAAGTAAAAAGTAAAAAATGTAAATGTAAATGAAAAGTAAACGAAGGGCAGAGGTAAGTGGGCAGATAATTTCTAATGCCAAATACCACCCGAATGCAACTGGAAACCTTTTTGACTTTTGATAAAGCAAAACAAAGCAGAACCACTTCGTGAACCACTTCATATGCAAATAGAGTTGAGATTACCTCCTTTTGTGATTCCTTCCTTTCTGTGCCCGGGACGTGGCTCTGATTTCTCTGCTGGGCTCTGCAGATAGGACTTGAACTCAGCTGGACTCCAGGCTCGTGGGAGCACATTCTTATTTTGCTGATAAAAAAAAAAACAACCAACAAATAACACCTTAGTAAATGTCAATTCAGAATTAAACTGCACTCCAAATCTTTTGTAACAGTACATTTAAAATTACTATAGAGCAAGATTAGTATCTGAGATATACCAGACTTTTCCTCAATTATTGGAGTTCGGTAAATTTGAAAACTTCAGAATGAGCTATTTCTGCCTCCTTGGCCAGGTGGCTGAGATCCTTTGATTCCATTATGTTTCGACCTTTTTTCTGTAGTTATGTTTTAGTTTCTGTAAAACACTCTTTTTATTACAGCCCCAATCATCCCTCTACACACAACAGAGCTTAAGTGCCTGATCCTCTTAAATAAATGAAAGTGTATCCACTGTGTTTTGATCCAGCCCTTAAAAGAAAAATAGCAAAGGATGACTGGGTCATATTGATTTTGTTTCAGTTTCATCCAGCAAGTCCAAACTGATTAGAACAACTCGAATTTCAAAAGGCAAGTATCTTTGGGTATGGAAACGTTAGGCCAGCTGCTTGCAGCGTGACTTGTACCACCACGCACTGCAGGGTTTCAATATCGGTTCATAGAATCAAAGAATGGTTTGGGTTGGAAGGGACCTTAAAGATCATCTAGTTCCAAGCCCCCTGCCATGGGCAGGGACACCTCCCACTAGAGCAGGGTGCTCAAAGCCCCATCCAACCCGGCTTTTAACATTTCCATGGAGGGGGCATCTACATGTGCAATGAACAGTCTCTAAAGCTACGCTTGAAAGGATTAATTTTGGGACCCTTGAGACAGGTTGGCTGAGCCATCTTTGGAAAAGGTCAGGTTTGATGGTGCAGTGAAAATGTGGAGTAGAGAATATACCCAGCTTTGGTATGAGGCAGTTATCACCCGTTTGCAGCCTTTAAACACTTGCACATCAAGGATGGGTTATTGTGAATTTTCCCGAGTGGTCCATGGTTTTAAGACAATCCAGCGATTACTGCTTGATCTGAAGCTCTTAAGAAATGTTGGGGGTTTGTTCCCTTTATTCCTGCTGTTGTTATTTGCTTAATTAGCTCAACAGTTACACTTGCATCTGCTGACTGTGAGGGAATGAGGTGGGCCTTGGGCTTTGACTATTAGTAATTACTTTAAGTTCTGCCAAAAAGTGTTATTTAAAAAAAAGCCATAACCAAAAAACCAACAAACAAGAAATTTCAATACTTCCAAGGATGTTAATCTCAGGGACTGCTTCTATTGTAGTTTTTAGCTAGTACATACAACACTGAACTGTAGCTGGAGAGACCTGCCCTCCACTTGCAGCTTCACCTCGACCCAGCGGGTAACCTGGAGCAGCTCCTTTTCCCACTAGAGATCTGCAGCTGTGATTCCCTTTGAGATCTTCTAGTGAGGATCCACTGCTAATAACAGCTACCGGGAGTAATAATCATCAAGGATTTGTCATTCTTAACATAAGCAGAGCCAAACTTGCCAGCTAACTCGTGCTAAAGATGCTTGATTTTTCACAAGTACTACTCAGCGTGGGTAAAGATGGACAGAACTGCTGCTTGGCTGTTGTACCCACTCCTTTGACAATTATGGTGGTCTTCTTATATAATCTCATTTGTTGTCCAGAAACAGATTGCCCAGGGATGTGGTAGAAGCTCTCTCCCTGGAATCATTCCAGGTCAAGTTGGCCGGGGCTCTGAGTAACCTGCTCTAGTTGCAGATGTCCTTGCTCAGTGCAGGGGGGTTGGACTAGATGACCTTGAAAGGTCCCTTCCCACCCAAACCAATCTATGATTCTGTGATTCTATGATTGTCAAAATGATGCTCAAGCTTCTGTGCTTCACCTATGGCTGTTTTGGCACAATGCTGCTTAAGCTCACAAAATTTACTTCATCAGCCAGTCCCTCTGAGTAGGGACTTTCCACAATGGCCTTTTACAAACAGCTTTTCCACAAAAGAATGTCTCTTACTTGTTTCGTGGGGAGAAAGAAAAAAGTAAAGTGAAAAAATAAAAAGCCTTGATGCAGTGTCAAACTTCAAATCTGGAAGGATTCCTATTGCCACAGGAATTTTAGACAGCATTTTGCTTAGCTCATGGATTTCACAGGCTAGAACACTGCTGGAAGCGCCACCTCTAAATAGCAAAGCTTTCAGAGCTGGCATTTCTGTGCAGTCCATCCTTGTTTCCAGCACAGATTCATCATTCCCTGCTGGCACTGAGTGTCACCCAGCAGAGCAGGGTCCTTTTGTGCTGCCACCCTCCCTGCAAAAGGACTGCAGAGTGGTCTGTGGGCAGATGTGGATCCTTTTCAAGGCTGCTGGCTGGCTCTGCCCGTCTTCTAGGCTGACCAGGAGCCATATGGCCATGTGGAGAGGTACCCGAATGAGAACCCAGCCGCCTCTGAGCAGGGATTGCTGCTACACTAACCACAGCCATGTGGCCTTTGGCTGGCCCCAAGCATCAGCACAACTGGTTTGTATCTGCCTGCAAAGTGCCACCAAGACATACTTTTGGTCTTGCAGGTCCCCCGTGGGTTAAGGCAGCTGTCCCTAAAACTGGCACCCAATTCCTGTGTATTCTCTAGAGCTGTGCTGCTGGGAAGGGCAGAGATAAGCCTGCAATATATCTGGGATTTAAAGTACTCCTGCTGTGGAAAGAAATCAGGTGACATCCAGCAAGTACTAATCCGGAACGTACAGTTAAATAAAATATTTTGGTGTTTAATAGTTACTATAAAATGTTATCACCATCATCATAAATAATACAATAAAAAATATACTGAATAGTTTTTACTTTTTAATTATCCATCCATACACATATAAACATGTCAACTGGGAAATGATCCTATCCTCTTCTCCTGTGGGCGAGAAACACAGGAAAATTAAAGAGATGAATATAAACAGAGAAGCCTGGCTGCAGGAACGGAAAGAAACCCGGGTTCTATGCATTGGGATGTTCAACAGAGTTACTTAGAATTGATGCCTAGTTAATAATAGATGCATCTCACAATTAATACTGGAGGCCAGTTGCAAAACTTGATCTGAGGATAAAATTATACTTTCTGGACTGGAATCATTGCCGAGGTCTGTATCAGATAATGGAGAACCTGCCAGAAGTCAGAGCCACTGAGTTGCCGTGTGATGCCTTGGAGAAAGGAGTAGTAAATGAAACATAGCGAGAGACACTTTTCCTTTCAAGGCTGCTAAAATCCCGATTGTCCTTGGAGCCAATGGAAAAACAATATGCTTTGCTCAGATTTCACCAGATAAGAATAAAAAGGGTCTGATTCTGCTTTCCCTTTGGCCTTCTGTGGGTTTATTCCTGGTGACGGCAGGAAAGCTTTCTCAGATTTATATCACTATGAAATCAAACTCCACCCTGGTCTAATGAGGGCATCCAGTTAGACATTTCAATACCTTGACTTTTAAATAGCACAAGTGGAAGTGGTGTAAAAACATCCTCCACAACCTAAAAGCACTCAAAATCTCTTCAGTGTCCATAATCCCCACACCAGAGTGTACCACTATTGCAGGAAAATGTCAGCATAAATGATAAAACACATTAATATTACCCAATTACTTCAGACAACTCTTTTTCTAATATCTGATATTTAACAAAATATCACTGTTATTTTCTCAACGCCTTGAAAGATCTGGGTATTAGCATGTGAATACAATCATTAAAACAGCTTGTCCCAAACTTAGAATAGTTCCTTGGTTATAATTATTGCCTCTATTGACCCTACCTGGGGAAGGAGATTTAAACATCCTGTAAAATGTAATCTTTCCTTCTAAAAGGATCTCAGAAAAATGTAGGGAAAAGATAGAAAAAGAAGAGAAGAAAACAAATATTCCCTACAATTTTTAGCTTGGAATCCAATGACAGAGTTTAAGGCCTGGTTCACAAGATATTTAAGTGTGTGTGTGATTAGATGTAATCCCTTCTATTTTATTTAACTGCTTTTAATCACTCACCAAACCCCATCCAGACAGAGCTGGATGCTCTTAGGGATCCCAGGACCACCAATGCTCCCAGAACTACTTCAGAAGCATCTCTGGTGCACATTAGGAACTCCTAGATCTTGAATCATCATTGGCAGTGCAATATGCAAGAAGTATGAAGTCTAAAGAATTGTATTTGTCCTCTCAGGCACCCCACCTTTGTCCCTTCTCGCTGAGATTCTGTGGAAAAAAAAAGAAATTTTTATGGCTTTGATAATCCTACTAGGGTCTTAGTAATTGGAAAGCAAGGCCATTGGGAAATGGTACAGCTAATATAGAGTAGGGTTAATGAATCAATCTGTCCTCTGTCCTGGGTTTTTGGTTCACAGAGCAGGACTATGAATGTTTATAGTGCATTACTCTCATCTGGTTATCGGTGACAGGTACCAGTCATTGCTATCTACTGGCTTTCCTTTCCCTCTCTGGAAGAAAATTACCCTTGCTCCGGTATTCAAGGGAGGACACTGCAGTGCCGAGTAAACTGCAATGGATGTTTTTATTCCTTTTCAACTTGGCATCCCAAGAGTAATAAGAGAAAAACGAGTCGTGCAAGGGTCAAATATATATGTCAGAATGCAATTCACCTGATTTCCTGCCTTGGTTGCGTCGAGGTTGGAAACCTAATGCTTTTTATTGTGTGAGCTTTCGCAGCAGCATATCCAGGGGGAGGAACGGAGAGGGCTCGGATATAGTCTCAGTTGCGCTGGGAAAGAAGCTGCTTCTTTGCTGTGTGATTGAAAAACACCCCTGTTACATCTCAGACTGAAATGTTTTTCCATTGCCACGACTGCCCAGACTCTTTATTGGAAGTGATACACAGCTCTTTGTATGGAGAGCAGGGAGAGGAAAGCTTCCTGATGACAGCGATGGCAAGACTCTGAACCATCTCCTCCCTGCCCTTCGGGACCCTGCTGCATTACCTTCAGATCCTTGGGGCTGGCTGCATGGTGGCAGGAAAGGACCACAAACATCTCAAAGCTTTTCAGGGGTGACTTTGAATGCATTGTTTTTCCCTTTTATGTTTATGTTGTGTGAAAACAGCTGTTTCTTTTTCGCTTCCGGAAAGTAGGATGCAATGGATCTTATCACGTGATGTAGTTGACTGGTCCCTCCTTGGCATTCCTTGGTTTGCCATCACTGGAGTTTACACAGGCATGTATATCCATGGCATATATACTCATCTGCTACTCCTGACTATGCAACACAACCTATTTTGATGGGTAGTTGTGTCATCTCCAGTAAGTGTGTGTGGAGACACGTTGCAAAGCACTCTTGCAAAAAAAAAAAAAGGAAAAGGAAAGGAAAAGGCACCTTGAAATGTTGCGAAAAGACACAAGGACCTGAAGATTGTGTGAAATGAATTAGTAAGAACCTGGATGAGAAAACTCATGACAAATTGTTCCCCTAGTTTCAGCTGTACTTCATCACCGTGCAGGGTGAACCCGGACGGGAGCGCCAAATTAGAGCTCACTCTCCTTTTGGCTGCTGAAAATCGCTGCACCTACCGCTCAATGCCTTTGCCAAACTGCCTTGGAAAAAAAAAAAAAATCTCACATACAAAACCACCACAAAGAAATGCTTTTATGTTCTGTATTTCTGCGATTGTTTTTAATCTTCCTTGATCTGCTCCTGGATAGAGAGGTGACATGGATTACTCCCCTGTTGTTTAGATGCAGAGGAGAAGCTTTTCGAAGTGAACTACCCCTTTTAACTTTCTATTCTTTAGAGGAAACCCTCTGTGGTTTAGAGGTATGAGAAGAAGCAGATGTGATGTCAGCAGCTCCAGTGAGGTCAGACCCATCCTGTCTCCCAGGTCACTCACACAGCAAGAAAGAGGTGCCACTGCTCCTCAGGTCTCCAGCAGCACTGGCTGAGCATTTCCTTATAGTCTCATCAAGTGTTTACTGAAATAATCCAGAGATCTCTTTTTTTTTTCCTTGTAGTCTCATCAAGTGTTTTCTTTACTGAAATAATCCAGAGATCTCTTTTTTTTTTTCTTTCCTTTCACAGATCTCAAGGGTGAGTGAGGAGCAGAACTGGCAAAGGAGCAGAGGAAGTTTTGGCGTGATGTTCTCTCTGAGTCCCACGGACCACCCAGAGCATCTTCCCTGCCCACCGAGTTCCCCCTGTCTCAGGGAACATTAGTCCCAGCACCACCGATTGCTTTCAGTCGTTTAGAGCTGAGCCAACCAGCTCATTTTTTTTTTTAAGTTTTAGGCATAAGTGGGGGAGCTAAATTCCCCTCCAAGAAATTCCATTTACAATTCTGTATTTTTTATCTCAAGAACTGTAGCAAACCACACTGTTGTCCAGACACGAGGTAAATTTTAATGCCAGAATTAACGCCAAATCACTCAATACATCTTTAAAATTAACTCATTATCATAACACTGGAAAATAGAACATTGATCCACTCACACAGCAATCCAAAAGGTCCAATTTTATGGTCTTCTTCAAACAATTTACTGAAAGTTGTCGCTATAAATTCATAAAACAAAGCACTCCAGAATGCTCGAGTGTTCAGAACAGAGGGGATAAAATGAATTACAATCAAAACACACGCAGCTTAGGCATGCAAAATATTATGAAAGGCTTCTTTTCTCAGATACGAAGCTCTACATCTTCCTTCGTATTGTGTTTGTACATTTATGCATTCTCTAGAGAGAAATGGTTTTGACTGTAAATATGCACCCATTAAAAATCCATATTTAATCTTCTCCCTAGTTTTGGGGGAAGCAGGGTGTGCACTGCAACATGCAGAACGCACGGTATGGATCGTGAAGCGAGTATTTTCTGCACCTTTTTGATCATTATGAAGTGAGTGTTATTTTCTCCATCTATTTGATCTCGAGGAGGCTGCACTATTTTCACTTGCAGTTTACTAAACATACCCAGCCAGCAACACAGCATCAGGTATTCATAAATCATCATCTTTCAGATAACTAATCGACAGAAATCAGCCCCCAGAGGAGTCTTCTTGTAGATTCAACAGCTCTTTACAATGAAGGACTCTAACTCAAAGCGAAAATCCGCTTGAGCTTTGAACCAAGACCTGAAGGTCAACAAATGTAAGCTTAATCAGACCAACATGGAAATGGATTTCATCGTAAAAGCTTCTTTATTGAATAATACGCTTCTCAGCTCTGCTTGGCTGGGAAGGCATTCCACATGATGAGCGAGGGACCTAGATGACCCAAACCCAAGCGAGATCCACCGCATCCTTCGAACGCAGCCAAACTCAAAGGAGAAGAGGGGGGGTGTGGTTCAAATGAGAGCCTAAAGTCAATGAGAGTTGAAAGTTGTGCTTCCTCTGCTGTCAAAGGGCACCCATGAGCTGCACTGGCCACAGCTCCCCGTGCTCTCAACAGAAGTAAAGACCTGGAGAAGCCGTGGAGAAAACTCCACCGGATGTATTAGAGACAGCTGTTTGAACTGGATGCCTGCCGGAAGAGACATCTGTAGTGCAGATGGTAGGAAAACTGTAAAATATGTTCACTTTTATATTAATTGGGTTTTGCATCCCAAGGTGGGGGTAAAAAAAAATTACATTGTTCTGTAATTACATTCAGCAAATTCCAATCAACTCATTTGCCTTCTTAATTTTGACACACTGAATTCTTTAATTTATTTTCTTTGTTTCCTTCTATACACAGCACATTTCAAAATAAAGGAAGACTTTTCGAACGGAAAGCAATTTGTTTCTCAAAGGTACTACCGAGATCTGAAATGTCTTAAATTTCTAGGGATGCAGAACCTCCCAGAATCCCTGGAAAATTGTCATAAAGATTAATTGTAAATCTTCAAATGTTTAGCTTGAACTTCCAGCTCTTTTACCTAGTTACACATCGGCGAGACTGACAGCCCGTTATTTAGAAATTCGCTTCTCCAGATAGGCACTCACAGGCTCTAAGTTTAGCCCTTGATCTTTGCTTTACTGATAAAAAAACCCAAAAAAAACCCACAACAGCTCAATTAGCTCTCTGTCTCTGCTCTTGAGGGCATGTTTCCAATCCTTTCATCGTTCAGCGGTACATATCTGATCCCACTCCAATTTATCAGCGTCGTTCTTGGGCAGTAGCCAACAGAAAGGGACACAGCACTGAAATACTGGAATAATCTGCCAGTAATTAAAATGCCTCCTTTTTGCTCTCTCTGAAGAACCCAGTATCTGTTTTGGCTGCAGTATCTTCAAGAGACCATGTGTTCAGCCGTTACCTGTTGTGATCACGACATATTTTTTGGTGGCTGCTCCCAAGACAGGCTCTCCAGGTGACTTACACTGAGTTTAAGTAAACTTCAACATTAATTTATATCCTAGTTAATGAGTTAATTTAACGAGTTAATTTAAACTGGAGGGAGAAGGAGGATGAGCCAGTGAGGAAGGAGCCGTGAGGGTGTGTAAGCCTTAAATTTGGAAGATGTGGATCCAGCTACCTGATTCCCACACATTCGTTTTGTGACCTTGAAGAAGTCAGATTAGCTTCTTGTTTCTTACTTCTCTACCCATGTAATGCAGATGAAAATATTCCTCGTAGCACTGGGGGAGTTGGGAGGATAAATAGATTAGAAAGATGAGCCAGATCATAGCTTTATTTCCATTTACAATGTATAAATGTATATGAACACACTTTCACTCTTCTGGCCAAGCATAAAATGAAACATTTTGAAGGTAAGATCCAAAGAATTTCATTAAGGATCCATCGCAAATTGCAAACGACACCTCATGTATTGGAATGTGAATTGTGAGCTGGGTGTTGCAGAAGTGTAAAATTATTCCATAAATTATCTATGACAAAGTCAAAAAATGTATCAGTCAAAAAAATGTATCAGCGAAGCCATAGTTTATTTTTAGTTCCTCAAACTGTGCACAGCAACGTGTGTAACACAGAAATAATTATTCCACTGCGACATGGTGAAATAAAACCAGAAACACAACATTAAAAGTGAAAACTAACATGAGTTTCATTTGTGAATTTGTGAAATTTCTGCCTGATGACATCTTGGAAGCATCTTAGTTAGTGTTATCTGAGTTGGTCTTCTCTACCGTGCAGAGAGATCATACGATTCTGTCTCACAGATTTTCATATTTTAATATACTCTCAAGATTTCCCTCATATTTCAAGGGATAGGACGGATCCCTGCATGATACCTCATCTATCCTTCACAAAATTTGGGACAGAGTTGATTCTGCTATATTTTATGCTCAGCTAAAGCTCAGCTTAATAGTCTAAGAAGTAGGATAGAGAAAGAGGTGGATGATTAGAGAGTAGAGTTATTCTTTCCCTTTTCCTCAGTCCTTTGCTACCTGTAAGATGAACCTCTCACAGATGCAACTCGGGCTTGTAGCCCTGATTGGTGCTTGCTCAAAGGGCTGTTCTGTGCACCTTCACTCGCTGGCCCGGGTCCCACCACCACTGACTGTTAACGCGGTTGTCATGACGCATTTACATTACACGTTGTTGGAAGTTGGGTGTAAAACAGGCAAAGGCGACAGCAGAACAGGCAGGAGAAAACCTGGTCCTGAGGAGATGGTTATGGCTGACTCTTTGTCTGTAGACACATTTTCATTGTCTTGAAATTGTCACGATCCTCTTGTTAAGTAATTAGACAACTGAGCATGAAGCCCATGGTTTGAAGTCCTTTGAAGGTACGTTTAAAGAGAAGTATTATGTCATTATTAGACTAATTACACGAGACAGTTACTTGGTTTAAAATACCAAGTGTTTCAATGTATTAATTAATAGGGATCTATCTGCATAGACTCCCTTGGGATATGACTAAGGAGTGTGATCCGCCACAACTAATCGTAGTTGTATGGGTCTCTCCCATTTATTCAAGGTGCTGTGACTTTATAGCAGATCACAGAAGGTTTGATGAAGTTAATACCAAATATCTCCTAAATATTTACAGACTTGGAAACCTCTCCCAATACCTGGGAGCATTAACTGAGTGGACAGCACAAGGAAGAGGCTGAATGCCACCCTACTTCTAAAGTTTCGTATTCTACTAGATCTGAACCCCTGCACTCACGTTGCTCAAAAGTGTTTGTGTGTTTGCAGTTCTTCATCTCCAATTTTCTTCAATCCTAAGGAATAAGAGTATGACATTTTTCCACATTAAGATAAACCGAGAATGTTAGTCAAGTGCTACAATTTTTGCACTTCACTGTTTATAATATTAATAGCTGTGCTTTAAGAAGTGTACTGTTGAACTGTCAAGAATGATTTGTTACCAGGTGTTAGCATAATTTGCCAGCTGTCATATTTTAATCATTTTTATTTGCCTAAAATCTGACACTTAACTTTAGTGGTAAATCAAGACATATAGCAGAACTTATTTAATGCTACAGTAGCTAAGGGAGGAAAAAAAAAGTCTGGGCATCCTACAACCGATATTTGTATTTTCAGCTAGAGAACAGATTTTGAAGTCCACTTTTATTCATAATTCACACCGAACTGCTACTGTTCTCCACAAAAGCTTTTTTTTTTTTCAGTTAAGTAGTTGAAGCAGATGCTGCAGGCTCTCATTCAAGTGGGTGTTTACTCAGGTGAGTAGCTCCAGCAAAACTCTTCAGCTGAGTTTAGTGGTAAAAGGTACTCGTTATATGAATAAGAGCGGATATTAACTGAGATCTTGTGCACAGTCAACACTGCCTTCAATGCAGTGAATTCAAGGCTACTCCATAGTTTCAAGCTCGTATCTGAGGGATTAATATGCTTAAGAGCCTACAAGATGATAGGATGAAGCCGTAACTAATTTACCAGCCATATCCGAACAACGGATGAGAATACAGAAGCTTGTTAGATGAGCTTCATTTTTTTTCCCCTAGTCCTTAAATTTCCTTGCGCTTCAGATAAAAGATTAGTGTATTGGAAGAGTTCAAGAGATATAATTTGATATAAGCATAGATATTATTGATTTCCCATGGGGAGACAGTTTCCTCCCCCAAAGACTTTGTTTGGTTTTAACCCAAATTCTTTTCACCAATACCGGTACACCTCATGAGAGTCCAGCACCGATTTACATCCCCTGTGTACTGCTGTCAGCGTCTGGCAGGAATGTGCAACCCTTTTTACAGGCACATCCACTCAGAGCTGTTGTTCTTTGGCTGTGTGGAAAGTTAAATCATTTTCATTGGGATAACTTCCAAGGTACGTGCCTAAATTTAGCATAGATGGCCTCGTTCTTGATTTCTAAATGTATCTTTGAATCTGAGTCGATTAAATATTCTGGTTTTGAAGGAAGAAGTTTAGTGAGGGATCCAGAATGCTCTTTACTATTTCCCTGCTGTCATAATTATTTACTTTCACATCAATCTTCATGTCATCTGAAACTTTCACAAGCCAATCATTACAGCAAATGATTAATAGCAGTAAGCAGATATCAGCAGAATACCAGCACTGCACTTAATTACGATTTGACTCTGATGACTATGTTTCAGATCCATTAGCTTGCCCATTTCTAATAGATTTAACCTGTGTTTTATTGCTATTGAATAATTCTCATTTTTAATCAAAATATTCTCTGGGCTGAGTCAAATACCACACGAAAGTCAGAGTAAGAGCCGCACAGTAACCACACTTGTAACGTTCTTGGCGAAACCAGATCGGCTCGGTTGGTTTGACATGATCTGCTTCATGAAATCATGTGGCATGGCCATCATATCCTCATCTTCAACTCTTCATCACTTGAGTCTTTCATTCCATAATTTGCCCAGGACTCAGGTCAGGTGAAGTGACTTACAAGTCCCAAGGTCGTGTGGACTTCCTATCTGGAGTACTGACATGACATTAATACTCGTCTGATCTGTTAGTATTTCTCTTGTATTCTATGATGTATTGAAAATAAACGTTCCGCTGAGATAACCTCGACTGACTACAGAGGTCACTCTCTGTAGAAGATACCAGGGCTGTCAATTTTAGGATATTTTATTTGTATATGTGGTTTAACATCCTCAGTGGTTACTAGATGACTCCTGAATACTTCATCCTCATATTTCGTTTGAAAGTAGGAGATGTGAATGTTTATGGAGCACTTCTCCTTTCTCTGCCTCATTATTAACAACCTTATCACCACTATTCTGAAGTAATAAACCCAGAACACTGCCAGGATTTCTTTTGTACAAAAAATAATAAACAAATTATAATTCCATTTTATTTTCCTCAATGGTTATGTGTGGACTTACTGTGAGAATTCTAGCTTGTCTTTTCAACTTGTGTACTTCCAAAGTTCTTCCATTTTCTGATCCTTATATACTTTTTTTTCCACGTTTAATATCTGATTTCATTTTATAATTTCCGCAGAAGGTACATTTTCTACTGATTAGCAAATCAACTTATCGACTTCTTGAAAAATATTACTTATCACTTAAATTTTCCATCTAGACATTCTAAAATTTTTCTTTTCCCACATCCCTATACTAATTTTCCTGGCTCTTTGGAACCTAGGACCATCTCTTGACTCACTCAACCCCCAAATTTAGACCATCTAATATGACCATTTTGCACTGTGCAACACCAGATTTATTGTACGATAATGACACTAAAATTACATAGCAGAAAAAGAAAATATCAAGGAATATGTGCAAGAAGAGGGATTTTATATTTTTTCAATAAAATGCAGTTTTAAGAATGCACATTTTTGGATTTGTACTCATGAGTTAAATATTCTTTAAAATTAGCAAGCTCTGACAGCAGCCATGGTCTCTCACCATCTTCTCAGGGCTGTGTGGCTTTTCACGGGCAAGAGCGGCCCATCACATCGTCATCCAAGTTATTTGCAGGGTCTGCCTTTCTTTTTTACAATTGGCCTGTTGGAAACCTGAATAATGGAGACTGAGGAAAAATGCCCGTAAATGAGTTAGAAACCATTATTGTTACGTAGAAAATACAGCCAAGAAAACATTGGGGTAGTTCATGCAAAGAACAAAAGACAAGATTTCATCTGACAAATTATCTGTTGCGATTGTTTTTCTGGTTCTACTTGTAACTGGCAACAGAAAAAAAAAATGGTCCCTTTAACATTTTCTCAGATTGTGACAATGATTCAGTTAGATGTCTTGAAATAATTTCGTGGCTTATTATTTCTACTAGTGCAATGATCTCCTATCTTAATGATCTTTCTATTTCAGAATTATTACAGTTTGAAGTAGTTGCAAAATCTGACATATCTCATCTCGAGAGGAAGAGCTGAAAACCAAAGCAGGCTGGGGAGGCTGGAGAAGACTAAAGGGAGATACGGCAATAGGCTCCGTATCAGGGGAAGGATTGATGTCTTTTCCATGTCTACCAGCACATGGAACAATTAGCATAAAGCGAAAGGAAGATTAGGAGAAGACACAAGGAAAATTTTCCATGGGAGGAGTATATGGAGCTTTTGAATCTTTGATAACTGAAGACTCTTGGAACTGATTCTACAACAAAATGTATCAGCAGTGGTGAGGTGGGGGAAAGCGGGTAAATTTTGTACCCTCTGACAATGAATCCAAAATCCCTCTCAGAGTAGTTTTCTCTGATTTCATGTTGCACCTCAAAGAGGTTTTTTTTTCTAGACCAAAAGCTCTGGGAAAATGATTTGAAGGCTCAGGAACATTTATTGCCAGCTACAAAAAAAAAATGACACGCCATAAAAAGTTAGTGAATGTATTAAATATGTCATTATATTTATTATAACAATTAAAATAGCAAAAGCTTAATAACTAATGAACCTGGAGAGAACTTTGCTCTCAAATAAATTTGATGATAAAGAATTCTTTTTGACAACAGCGTTTATCATGGGCTACCTAGTACTTTTGCAGCTATTTGTTGTACTTAATAAACAATGAGAAATATATCTTCTTGCAGGAGAGTAGCTTAAATGTGGGCTGTGCAATCTTCTTGAGAAATTGTAGCCAAGACTAATTAAATGATTCTAATTAAAATTGTGTAGATAGGAAGGAAATTAATGGCTTCATTTGTACTATTTGTGTATTTCATTGTCAAGTGTACTGGATATAATTGCAGTGCAAAGAAGAAATCATCAAAATTATTTTTTACTCTGTTGGTTCCCTGTTCTATCAATTTAATGCAAAGGCTTCATTTTCTCTATCTTCAGAGGGAAACAATGCTGGCAAAATGTAAAACCTCAACAAAGTTATTTTCTTGTTTGGAGCCGTTAGGCAGAGAATACATTTATTGAACAAAATAAAGGTTAACCTTCAATTAAGCATTCTAAATATATTTAGTGAGCTATTGAAAAGCCATAATGTCTCAGCCCACACGGTTCACCCAATGCAATGAATAAAATAAATTATAATAGAAGGAGTACTCAGATGGTATGTCTTTAACATGTGACTTACAAAGGAATGCAGTATTACTCCTACCATCTATTATGGAGAGTTTGTATCAGTTAAAGTAAAAAAAAATCTTTGTTAACACTTTTTTTTCTTTTTTTAATTTATTTATTTTTTATTGTAAACAGACTCTCATATACAGAAGCAGAACATCTGATCTTTTTCCAGGGTAAGGTTTGTATTTCACTGGTTCGGTTGGGACTCCTCAGATCCAGGGGACAATCAATCAGATTAGACAGTCTCCAGCTCACCCACTGTTTTGTGTGCCTGGAAAAATTTCAGTTGAGATGCTCGTAGATAAGCTGTGATCCTCTCAGCAGATCAAAGCAGTCTTGCTTCTCCTTGCTCCTTCCCTTCCCACCACACAGGTAACATGGTGAGAGTTGTGGCCATCCAGGAGCCCACTGGTGACTCGCCATCAGCATCTTCTGCATCGTGGAGAGACGGTTTCTTCTCAGCAGACCCATCACTGCTCAGGAAATTGCTAATTCATTTTAATGAATTTCAAAAGAGGCAGAACCGTTTGAGAATTTCATTTCAACTAAAAGACACGGAAAGGAAAGGTTCCGAAATTCATGAGCTTAAAATATGTTTATGTTTGGCTGGAATGTGCTCGTGAAATTTGTTTCTTTGACATGTCAACATTTTCTGCAGAAAGCAGATGTTCGTCGTGGAAATTTCTGATTAATCAAAAATACAGTTTCCTTTTTTAAATTAGTTTCAGTCGAACGATTTTGACAACTGAACCATAGCTAAATCCTTTATGCTGAAAATAAAATCTGTCTTTATGTTTTTGTCTAAATGTGCTTCCGCAATGCCATACACAGACTAACTTTTATAGCCTTGGTAAGTGGAAATACGTGGGAAATGAGAGTATATTTGAAAATTCTTCCATTAGAGGCATTTGTTAGAGCTAGCTAGACTAATGGCTTATTTTCTGCCTAAATCAATCTGTAGCTTTGAAATCAGAACAAAAAGTGTTCTACTGAAATGTTAAGTCTTGAGTAAAACAATTCTCTTTAAGAGCAGGAGACTAATCATCTTTCTCAGTGAGTGTTTTTAATTTCCCTTCACTTTTCTACGATTCCTAAAAGCCAACGCACTCGATGAAAACCCCACTGTTCCTTCAGTCTTGGTGGTGCATCTTCACAAGGTTTCAATCTGCTCCTGGGGGCTGGGATCACCACCTTGGGCTGAAGAGCTGTTCAGAGACCAGTAAAATGAGAGAGTGAAATACTTACTAAGGTAATGGCTGCAACCCTCACTCAGGTAGGGTGGGTTTGCTACGATGAGGTAGAAAGTCATTTAATAAATTTAACTATGGCTCTTGACCATGCCTGGCATGTCCTAATCATCTGGCAGTGCTGTTACAGTGGTTTATCCTGGACATCTCAGAGGCTCTCCTTGCTATGTGCTGCAGGTTGACTCTTACATGGGGACCACAAGGCTGCAATCGTAGAGCAAAACACCAAGAGATGAGAATCTGCACATGCTTTAGAGGTTTGTCTTCATACCTGCTCTGGTTTAGCCCCATGGACTGAACACTCCTTTGTGGCTGGAGCGGGAGGTCACGAGCTGTGCTCCTGGTGCGCATCGTCCCATCTGACAACGCCCAGAGGGTTCTTCTTGCATGCCCGGTGTGAGCTGGGTGATGAGCAGGAATGATGAGGGGATCTGCCTTGGACACCCATTCCTGACCCCAGCTGGCACGGTAACGTAGGCACACACGAAGCCCTGCACAGCCTCCACTTGCCTCCAGCTGCAGCGTTGGTAAGTTGACTATTTAATCATTAGTGTCATGTTGTGTTGGTGCAATCACTGTGTTATCAGTAGCTGTAATGCTCTGAGGATATAAGCAGAGCAAGTTCCGTGAAGACAGGATTTTTTATTAGATCAGCAGATGCAGCTGAAAGGAAAGCAGACAAGATTTTTATTCCCCATGAGAGACCCTTTTTGGCTGTGAAATAGAGGTCTTCTGTTTCCCATCATGATATTCAGTAAGTTAGAGGTCCTGGATTGGAATGGGTTGGAAAAAACATGGAAAAAATGAAATGAAATGCAAACCTGTGGAGGTGTGGAACAGCTCCTTCATAAAGCCAGAATTCCCTTCTCTTTCCCTGTGATGCGATGTTCACGTGCCAGTACCTCCCACGTGTGCTGTGCAGGAAACTGCCAGGTGCAGAGTGAGCCACAGGCTTTGTTTGAGTAATTTGTCAAAGTGCCAATAGACACACACAAAAGAAAATCCTCTAAAAGTCTCAAGAGAAAGGCTGTGGTTTTGTATTGCTAACTCCTGATCGCACAGGTAGAAAGGCGCCTCTGAGTTATCAACCCTGGTGATGTTCTACTAATTAAAATTATTACGCTAAGTACCGCTGGCAAAAGAGTGTAAATCTAGACTGTACACAGCCAAGAGCTGTTTTCTACAAGCTATGAGGAATCATTGCTCAATAACAATGAGAAGATCTTGCTCCTTGCTTGTTGGGAGCGGCTGTGACGAGCTGCAGTAGCAGGAGCATACAAGTGTCATAAAGAGTCTTGAGAAACATGTTACAGGACCTTCCTCGTTTGGCTGAAGAATCTACAACAACCAATTTGCTTTATAAAATATTTCCCTCTTAATTGTTTGGAAAGTGTCCAAAAATAAAATGGAACTTTCTTTTTCTTTTTCTTTTGGCTTGGTTTATTAATCCACTCGTTGCTCACCGTTCGTCAATGAATATTTCATACAAGCCAGCTTCAGCTTAGGTAGCGTTTGTAGCTACGGGCCGTGAGTATTCCTTTAAACATTTATTATTCATCATTCAATATTGAAAGTGGTTGATTTGACACCTGGGTCAAGTGGAGGCTTTAAAGAAGCCACACAGACCGCTCTTTTCTTGATGTCCGTGATGAAAAACATCCCTGGTTCTCAGTTGTGGCTATAGGGGTCCAGCAGACGTTGTTAGGCCAATTTGGCTAAAAATACTCTGTGCTTAGTATGAATCCAAAGACAGCTATTTTGGAGCAAAGGAAGGACCCCATTTTCTATAGATAGGGCTGCACAAGGGCTTCCTATAAGAGGAAAAAAAAATAAATAAAAATCCCTAGTGTTCAGAAAACAAGTTCTGATGACACAGAACTGAAGGGCCAATACACCTCACTGTGGGACCTTCCTTTGACCTGACCGGGAGCTTCTGCGCTATTCATTTTGGGAAGGAACAAAGGTGATTCGAAAGAAAGAAAAAAAAAATATAATAAAAAAAAAAAAGAAGTGAATTTCCTTAAGAGCCGATGTTACCTTTCCTGGCTTCTTCAAAAACATCAGAGGTAACATTGCTGGCTGCGTGGCTGTAAAAAGAACAGCAGGGATCAGATGAAAGGAGGACACTCGCTTTGAATTGTCTCTTCCCTTCCTCATCCTTATTTCATAGCAATATTGCCCGGTAGAGTGGGGTTTTTTTTTAACTTATATGACTTTTTTTTTCTCTGATACTGCATGACAGAAAATAATATATTATAAACACAGCAATCTTTCCATTTTCCTATTGAGCAGAAAAAAAAAATATGGAAGGAAGGCAAAATCTGCAGAATTAGCAAGCTTGCTGTTAGGAGTCGAGTGAAGGTTTGTGTGCTGCTCACCGCATCTCCGGTTATGGGCCTCTGCGGGGAAGAGGCAGAGGAATAACTGGGGGATACTGCCATGTAGAAAAGTAGGAAGCTGCCTGAGTATTAAATAAGAGGAAAATCAATGCAGTCCAAAGGTTGCCTCCAAGGAAACAAAACATTTATAAATGCATCTTTCTTGCTGGTTTTTTTTTTTTTTTGCCTGCAAATTCTGCTAGTTTTGCTAAACCACCTACTAGAAGACTACAGATCAGAGCCCCTCGCTGCTCATCACCACTGTGGCCAGAGGTCAGTGTCTCCTCATGTCCTGGTCAAAATCCTTGTATGAACTCTCCAAAACGTATTTTGATCAAGCTGAGCTGATATGGCTGAAACAAGAGATTGGAAGTAGGTTGTTGGACCCTGGCACCGGTGGCTCAGAGGGAGAAGGTGAGGTGGTAGGGCAGGGAAGGGGCCATTGAGGACAATCCACAGCCCCATGCACAGAACATCTTCAGCCATCACACCCAGCAACAACAGGATGGCCAGGCTCCAGCTTATCAGGGATAAAGAGGAAGCTGCTGAGTGACTGTACTTGTCACCCCTTTTCCCCTTAGACATCTTCTCTGCAGCGCTAGGGCTACTTGGTTTTATTTTAAGCTTTGTGGTTATGAGGTCTGGGCCAAAGAGGTGGCTGCAAGGACCACCCATTTGCCAAAATTCACAGGCATGGTTTTGTGTGAGCGTTTTCCTACAGATTTGCCAGGTGGGAATGAAGTGTGATGGAAAGCAAGCAACCCAGAATCAATTTCTTTCAATCATGTTATTTTATTTGACTAGAGAACTGTCTAAATGCATATTCAAGGACTCCAAAATCTTTCTTCACGACTTGGCCTCAGAGAGAATTTACATTTTATTACTTAGATCATATTTTTTTCACTCTGTGTTGACGAGCATGGACAGTGACAGAGAGAGAATAAAGAGATCCTGACAAAACAAATACATCGATCATTAAAGCAGCCTCCATCCCACAGTTCAGAACGGGTCTCTTTTCAGACTCAGCTCACAGTTTACATACATTTCCAGAAGCATTTTTAATACAGATGACATATCATCTAATTCCATGCTAACATGATGCTCTGTAATGGCTCAGTGATTTGGAGGAGAGAAAAGCTTCCCTGGCAATCATAGGCTCTACAACTCTGGAGGGGATTGCCAGGTTCTAGATATGTTTTTGTCACATTTTTAATTTGATATTTCCCTGAAATCATTAAAATTTAATGAGCTATAAAGTAGGGAACAGGGAACACATTTTTTCTTTCTTTTTTTTTTTCTTATTTTTTTTTTTTTTGCAATTGCAATCATTTAAAACAGGCTGCCAAAATAAAAGTTAGTTAAATTTCGTAGAAAAGGTCAAATTCATCTTTTTCTCTGGATAAATACTTCCAGGATAGTTAGGCCAGAATAGAGGGAATGCACTAAATGGAGCAAAGTCCATCAGAAGTAGAAATTAACGGATAATATTACGATATAATTTGGCATTTAACCGTTTCAGCTAAGGATAAATTCAACTTAGAATGAATTAGTTTTATTAAAGTCATGTTATATCTTGTGGACTTGTTCCTAAACTAGTAACTTGTGTGAATAACTACTCCAGGGACACCGGTTGTGTAACCCACAAGCAGTGGCAGAAGCAAAATCTGTACAATTCTAGTGTGGCCAAGTCTCTTTTGTAACTTTTAAAGGTAGAATAATGTTGGTTTTTTTTCTATGCCACACCATCATACAGTCTACCTCTGGAAACAGCTGCTGCTTTCTGGGAGGAGGCAGATAATGCTTTGTAACCTGGTTGTAGTCTGTGTGCATCTACTAACAGCAGGCAGGCAGCAGCTACGATTATTTCTCCGGTTCCTCATATTAAAGTATTTCTGGGTTGATTAAACAGGCAGGTCTGTAAAGGTGTCTGTTAAAGTGAGCTGCCTTTTGTACGGCTCCATGTTCTTCATGTCCTTTCAAGAAAGCTGAATTTTACTGACAAGTGCATGTCACCCTTCCATATCTCACATTGATTCGCCATTAATCTGCATTTCCTTCAGCACTTTAAAGGGAAGTTACGCAGAGCTACATGGTGCCCTGATTAACACCTGAGTGCAGAAGCATTTCTGCTGCGCTTGATTATTAATAGAACAAGTGTAGTTAATTGCATTGGTTGAATCGTCCCTGTCACTGATTAATGACTAAGTGCACTCCTTGTATTTTCAAGATCTTAGGCTGCAAAAGAAGAGCTCAGAGACTCACGTACCATCTGAAAGGATTTTTGATGATGAAGACAACTGTTTGTGGAGAGAACATTTGATATCTTATTATAGATCGTAAACACACCATCTAAAATTAAACTATTTTAGTCTTGGCTTTTGTTGCAGTCATAGCAATGTGTGACTGATGCAGCTCGGTGTGATACGAAGTGCTTTCTGAAAGATTTAATACAGTGCTTCTCCTATGACTGAATTTAATCAAAGCACATTTAAAACAACGCCGCGTCAGTCATCAAAATGACTATAAAATGGAGGAATGAAAGTATTCTATATGATGCATTTATGCTACAGCAGCCTCCTTATGTAGCCACCCTCCCCAGCAGTTCAGTATATATTAATATCATCATCTCTCTTTGAATTTTAAATCTCAGGGGGAAAAAAAGAGCTGGGTAAGTTCCACACACACTACTGCTGTTATTTTAAATCGTCTTTGTTCACATTTTCAACAATTGCCCTCGCTATTCAATGGTCTTCATACAGTCCTGACAGAGTTAAGTGCTTGTATTTTCAGAGGTGCAAGGAAATCAAAATAGCAATAGCAAAAAACCTGAGTCAAACGCATATAAACCTGTGATCCAGGGCACCGGGTCTACGGAAAAAAACCCCGCTATCTGCCAAATAACTCGATAACACAATGGGAAATACACTGAATGAAGGAAAATGCAGGCCAAAGCTAACATCATGGCATCGAAACCGCAGAAATAACTGAAAAAAGAACAGCGCCCTTGACACAGAGTACTAGATTCGTGTAAGTCGAGAGCGAGAGCCTACTGAGGGAAGAAAACACAACCTCAGTGGGATTGTTGCTAAATTCGTGGGAAACATTTTGCCAGATGGACAATGAGCCAGCAAAACTTATGTTTTTCAGTGAGGAGCCACCATTTGAGATGCTTTAGCATCTCCCTGACTTCATCTATTTCAAATGATAACCTTACACAGTAATTATCACTGTGTCACGACACATCTTGGCTGTTTGATAATGCCTGGGGTAATCATTTCACCATCAGGTGGCCACTGCCCATGGTCTCCATGTAGTCAGGTCTCTTCCAAGAATATGCCATAGCCTCTTAGAGGCAAGATCCACTGGGAATATACTCAGTTTTCCACTCTTGAGGAACTGCTCATCCAGCACTGGAGCCTGATGGATGCAATTCCTTTGGGAATCCTGCAGGTCTTTTGGCATAGTTCTTTGGAAGAAGGTCTCAGACTTAGGGTACATAGTGTGACTCATCTCCATGATGTGGGACATGGGCAAGTAGAGGTTTTCTCCTGGTTTATACTAGCAGCAAATTATATTCTTTTTCTCCCTTCTGCACCTTACGTTGCCTGTTGAGTGGGGAGAATAAATCTGGTTTTCTGGCCAGCTCCTGGCTACCTCTATGCCCATGTTTTAAGGAGAAACTCAGAGGTTGTTAAAGTTCCTACACCAAACCCAGCTATCAAGCTCTTTGAGGGATCCCAAATACAAATGTACAGGTAAATCAATGCACACAAATTGTTATTTTTCAGACTGAAATCGAAGCCTCCCTTTTCTCCTCAAAGAGATGCCCTCTGTGTGTTTCTGCGGGACCTTGCTGGTATTGATGCCTCAGCAGCACGTGGTATTATGGGAGCCAAGTGACAGCAAAGAAACTCAAAACAAATCTCAAGAGCTCAGCAGAGAATGACTCAGAGCAGCAGAGTTGGAGGAAGTGGGTGGAGAATTACCAAGTTTCCACACATTTATCTGGCTTAGTCATAATTTAGCTGCTGAGAAGCTAAGCCATGGCAAAAACTGGAGAAAAACGTAGGCTGGTGAAGTGCAACTCCAGGTGCCTAACAAAATGAAAAAAAAAACCCAGAACTGGTGGCATCTCTGAAGCACAGGTGCAGACAGAGGCAAGACAGGGGGTTCTCAATGTCTCTGTTAGATTAAGAAGGTTAATCTCATCATGGACCTGCCCCAGGATGAATGAAGGGAGGAAAGAGACCTTATTGCACATTTCAGGGCTTCAAGGCACTTGAAAGAAAGATGGGGACAGACTTTTGAGCAGGGCCTGTTGGGACAGGACAAGGAGAGATGGGTTTAAGCTAAAAGAGGGAGATTTAGACTGGAGAGAAGGAAGAAATTTTTTACCCTGAGGGTGGTGAGAGCCTGGCCCAGGTTGCCCCGAGAGGTGGTCGCTGCCCCATTCCTGGAAGCATTCCAGGGGAGGTTGGATGGGGCTCTGAGCAACCTGCTCTAGTTACAGATGTCCCTGTGCCCTGCAGGGGCGTTGGATCAGATGAACTTGAAAGGTGCCTTCCCATCCAAACCAGTCCAGGATTCTACGAAAACCTCACCCACTTTCAGACTCCACCTGAGGACAGGGAGTGACTGACGGATTGCCTTGGTACGACACAAGGCAGTGCTCCATTTTGGTTTCAGCAGTGGCAAACTGATGAATGTTGTGATCCACGAACATCTCCACAGAAAATTAATTCTTACAGAAACTGCATTTCATGTTGAAGAAAATTTCTGTTCAGCCAAAAAGAAGAAAACTCTTGTGACAGCTCTCAGTGTATGGGTTGATCTTTTTTACTTTGTTTATACCAGTTGATAATTTTTTCACTGGAAAAGAAACCTACCAGCTTCTGAGTGGTTTTGCTCATAGGTTGTAGAAAGACAAGACCCTGTAGTAGAGATTCAAGGCAGATTTGTTTACATTTTGATCTATACAGCCCTATATCCATAGCTTGGACCCTCCTGCATAATTTCAATACTTTATGGCATTTTCATATAACCGATGACAGAATACATTCTACAATGCAAAGGGCTGTTTTAAAAAAAAAACAACCCAAACATCTAAGAGCCATCAAGATGCCACAAAAAGACAGCAAGCTACGTTTTGTCTTTTATTGGCCATCTGCCACCCCTGGGATGGTAGTCAATAACGATCTGTCAAACAATTAACACAGTTAATAAATAGTCGCAAAGTAACCTAATTTGCCAACCACTAGTAGCCACCAGTTGGAAATTAATGTACTGTAGCTATTCGGGACCACACCTGCCACCCAACCAGATGGAAAGGAGACATGATATAAGAGATGATGATTAATGAAGAGAACACAAGCAGCGTTAACAAGGATTTAGAGATGGAAACCCCCTTTCTGCCAGGTACGGGGATGTGACTATAGTATGGCCCTATAATAAGGGCAATAATGCTGCACCAACTGCTGAGATGCCGCTTGAACCCATCGCTCTCCATATGCTTCTCCTGTCCACGGTGGAGCCTGGAAATGTTCTGGTTTTTCTGCTGACACCAAAATTTTCCATTTCATTCTTTCAGTAAAGAGAAGGGTGCAGAATATTAATGAAGCCTGGGGAGTCCGTGAGCAGGGCTTCTCAAATCCCGCAGAATTCTTCTCCTGTTGATTCTGAGGCCTGAAGGGGCTGTTTTGGTGACCTAGTCTGGCTTTGTGAGAAGCACAAGTTGCAGAACTGCACCCAGTAATTCTTTCATCCAGCCAATAACTTCTATTTGAGCTGTTTAGTCCGGAGATGAGAAGCCTGAGAGGGGATCTTATTCATGTTGACAAATATCTGAAGGGTGGGGGTCAAGCAGAAGGGGCCAGTCTCTTCAGTGGTGTCCTGTGATAGGACGACGGGCAGCGGGTGCAAATTGGAACACAGGAAGTTCTGCCTCAATGTGAGGAAAACCTTCTTTCCTGTGAGGGAGACAGAGCTCTGGAACAGAGAGGTTGTGGAGTCTCTTTCTCTAGAAACTTTCAAACTCCACCTGGATCTGCTCCCATGTGGCCTGCCCTGGGGGATCCTGCTCTGGCAGGGGGGGTGGACTCTATCATCTCCAGATGTCCCTTCCAACCCCTACCATTCTATGATTCTACAGCATGAAGTGATGATTTGGGAAATCAGTCCATGAATCAGTTACAAATTCCAGACTGATTTTTGGGATCTATGCTACAATGACCCAAATCTTTACACATTCAACCTCACACTGTGCGTTGGAGTCCAGCTGGGGAGTGGCAGATGTGTGTCTACCTGTGAATAAGGCAGTTGTTAAAGACGTTGTGTGGAAGAGATTTAATTTGGGGAGAACAAAAGAATAATGGAATTGTCAATATTGCCACTTTTTCTCTAAGCTCTCTGTGGGGTTCTGAGAGCTGAGAGAGCGTAATTTTACCATAGCCATGCAAAGAGATCAGGGATTAGTGTCATGCCTTAAATTCATGAAGCCTGCAAAATTCAGAAGAGATGCTCGGAAAGAAAGGGAAGCTTAAGCAGAAAAGAAAAACCAGTGGGTTCGGGTTTTATAAAGAAGATGTCTTCTTTAACGTTGGGATCAGACAAAACAGAGAAATTTTATATAACACTACACTGGGATAAGGAGTGTTTGTCTCTTTTCTGTTTATGAACCACTTAAGCTTCTCTTCAATTATCCAAATACATTAGTGAACGCAGACAAAAAAAATCAGCGGCAAATTCAGTCTCCATGAAATGCTTTTTAATTCCTGACTCCCTCTTCCTGCATTCAGACACAGACAGCTGCGGCTGAAAAGATTCCAGGCTTTTGAAATTTGTGGAAATTGCTGAAAAATTCGTGGGAACTGCTCCCTCCTGTGGAGCAGCTGCTGAGCAGAAGCAGTTTGCCCACTGCCTGGGATTGTGGCCATGGCCACAGCCACCAAGCAGGGGCCACGGACTTCTTTTGTCATCATCCTTGCACGATGGCCAAGAGACCATACTGCTATAGGTGGATATGAACCTCCAGTTGCCGTTCTGGGAAGGGGTATCATGTCCAGGTGGAGAGCTCACCACAGCGGCTGCAGCACCCAACAGCAGGCAGGTGATGGAAAAAAGCAAAAAAAAAAATGGCCATCACTTTGTGGCAGCAAAATATTTAATTCCTCAGTGAGAATTATGTAAAATCGTTGTGTTTGCCAGACTTGGATGGGAATGGATGGGGCGGTTTCTACCTGTCGGAGTCAGGGCTGATGTGGTCAGAGCAGCATGGGGCTGTGTAAGCCTTGAGCTGAGCTTAAAATTTGGGTTTGTTGTGTGAAAGGCTGGACATCAATTGTTGTAAAATGAAAATATCAGATTCCACAGTACAGTTTTGTGGCATTATCGTAGTTCTGTGGAAGTCACATGGCTGAAACTTCAGGGACAGGTGAACTGCAGTGTGTCCAAGGGCATGGTCACACATATCTCTTGGTGACAGTGCTCTCTTGGCCTCCTGTATGATCCAGCGAGGCCCTGTGCCAGCTCTGCTTGTGTTTATGAGAATACACGGTAATTCGTGGAGTTAATTAAAAATATCCAAAGAAAAAAATTTAAATCACAAATCTAGAGCAATTCCGGAGCTCACACACACTCCCTTGATAAAGGGTTGCCCAGCACCAGAACAGGCAGTGGGAAGTGAAGAGGAACTGATCTTACAATGAGAGGTAGAATCATAGAATCAGAGTTGTTTTGATTGGAAAAGGCCTTTAAGCTAATCAAGTCCAAACATTCTCACACAACTTCCAGGGCACCTCTAACCCCTGTCCCTCGGCACCACATCTCCATGGCTTTGAAATCCCTTTAGGGATGGAGACTCCACCACTGCCCTGGGCAGCCTGGGCCAGGGCTTGACAACCATTTTAGCGAAGAAATTTTTCCTCATGTCCAACCTAAACCTCCCCTGGTGCAACTTGAGGCCATTTACTCTTGTTCCTGTCCTGTCACTTGTTCCTTGGGAGAAGAGATCGAACCCACCTGGCTCCAGCCTCCTGTCAGGGAGTTGTTGAGAGCGAGAAGATCTCCCCTGGGCATTCTTTTCTCCAGATTAAACAACCCTTGTTCTCTCAGCTGCTCCTCACCAGAATTGTGCTCTAAACCCTTCCTCAGCTTTGTTGCACTTCACTGGCCACTCTCCAGCCCCTTAATGTCCTTCTTGTAGTGAGAGGCCCAAAATAGAACCCAGGATTCGAGGGGAAGCCTCCCCAGTGCTGAGTACAAGGGGATGGTCACAGCCCTAGTCCTGCTGGCCACACTAGTGCTGATGCAAACCAGGATGCTGGTGTCCTTCTTGACCACCTGCTGTCTCACAGCATCCTCCACTCACTCAATCCCAGTTTATTCCTGAACACTCACTACCAAGCGGTGCCGGCACCTGCTCGCATTCCCTTAGTCCAGGTACCGGCTACTGCGGCACAGGACTCGCTCGCACATCTCGTCCCCATCTGCAGCTCCTGTTGCTGTGCTGCTGTGTCGACCTCCCTACCAATCCAGTCTCCTGCAGATATTTTCACTTCATCTCTCACATCAGTGAACATCCTCAGAGAAGTCTGTCCTGTATTTATGCTTTTTTTTTGTTTTGTTTCTGTGCCTAGAGGAACCGGGCACCTGCCGCTCGCTGAGCAGTCTGGCAGGAAAAGCCGCAGCGAGTAGCTCAGTTAATAGGGAGCCACAAAATTCAGATGTGCAAAAGGTCACCTCCTATCTCGACAGCCCATCCTATCTTATCATGTTTCAGACTGGTTCACGATAGCAGAGGAGACTGATTTGGGAGTGTAAATATGTTTCAGAGAGGCTGGGAAACGTCATTGAACACAAGGAAGTTGTCTAATCACATTATTAGTGTTAACCTAGGTATCATAGGTGCTGTTGAGCCTTATCTAAATAGGTTTTCTCCACCCTAAACGTTCTCAGTCCTGTACAATGAACACGCAGCAGATTCTACTTTGACAGGTTCAGGTGTAAACTGGGCAAGTCAAAAGGAGGAACGAGGGAAAAACAAAGGTAATGTGAGTTGAAGCAAGGTATTGAGTTTTAATTCTTTTTTTTTTTTCAATTATTCTTTTCATTTTCCCTCCCCTTTCTCTGTCCTCCCTGAGCAGCAGTTAATCAGCACCTTTGAGTGTTCATTTCCTCCATTCCAGAAGCTCTATGGAAAAGCAAAAGCATATGGGGAGAAAAATAATGAAAGGTAAGATATATGATATTGGCATACCTGTGCCTAGCAGCATAATTTATAACGTATTCCTGCTCTTGTCATTCAAAAAATGCAAATTTAGAAAGATGTGCAAGAGGCAGAATAGATGAGAACTTAATAAAAATATCTTCTCAAAAGCAATGAAGAGACCATCATGTCTATGTCCCTCAATCAGGCAAAATTGTCTAGACAGAATTAAAAGAAAGTGAAGCAATTTTCTCTGCGGGCTACTGTGGCGTGGGTGGCTTGGTGAAAGAAGAGATGGTGGCCAATGCATATGGATGTAGACACACACCCAAGTGATTTCATAGTGGGAACTTTGACAGACCTCTGGGGCAGGTTGCGAAAGCACCTGTAGGATTGAAAAAAGAAATCTTGAATGCTAACTGAGGAGGTTTTCAATTATTTTGACACTTAGGAAATGAAATGGAATGATTTCAGGGAAGATGTTTTTGTTCCTGGAAAAAGTCAAGAGCTCTCTCAGTGCTCACAGTGTCAAATGCCAGAAACTGGCCTTTTTTTCAATTCTGGAAGGAACCAAGACTTGGTTTCCAGGACATGTGAATGAAGAGGGGAGTTACTTGTATCAGCCATGAAGTTGTGGGGTGAGATGAACCAAAAAATCCCAGGTAAACGGGAAGATTGACAGGGTTTGAAAAGGAGCATCTCTCGAAGCACCTTTTCTCCCCACTCCTGGAAGATACACATTAATACTATTCATTTGCCAAAGCTGTAACTAAAGAAACAGTTTCTCTTTGAGCTTTTTAAAAATTATATGATAGAAAACCACAAGCTGAGTCCAGCAGGTATTGCATCTGCTCTCCTGAGTGATGGAGAATGTGGACATTCACCAATGTCTGCAAATAGAGACCAATCAATTCAGTAACATACTTCTCAGAAGGGTGAGTGAAGCCATTGATGCTTAGGAGCTTCTGTGAAAATAAATAACCTAGAAGGCAAAACTCAAACAGTAAGTGAGAACAAAATGTAGGTGGTCAAATATATAAATTCACTGAAGAAATAGCTCCCTGAGCACTGGAAAGTAGCCAACTGACCCCATTATTTAGGAAAAATCCTATAGGTAGATGCTAGAAAAAGTAAAATCATTTTACAGAGAAAGTCACCAAAAGTTTTTTGAAGATCAAATGAAAAAAAAAAAGAAAAGCAAGCAGAGGCAAGTCTACAGAATTAAACACAGTCAACAAGATTTCAGAAAAGAAAGGCCACGCTTCAGTAAGTTTTGCAAATTCTTCAAAAGCATGAATTGCCCTGGGGGTTGCAAGGACCAAATGTTCAGGTTTTCATAAAGACATTACCAAAGGCTTATCCTGGGAGTATGTGTCTAAAGTGTGAAACCATAGAGTCAGAAAAATTTTAAGCAGATGCCATTTTACAGTGCTTTCCTCTAAACTGGGGGAAGAAGCAGTTAGTGCCTTCAGCAGAGTGACAAATGGCAAGAGATGGAGAAGGAGGAAGCTGAACTCTCCAAAATCAACACAAATATAGTAGCAAACAAATAGCTTAGTCGTATATAAGATGTTTTTCTAGCCTTTAAAAAAAAAAAATCAGTGGATTCTGGTTTTAATTGTGTTTGACAGGCTATTTGATTTGACATACATTTTGATTACCTATAGGTTCCCAGATCAAATGAGCGCAGTGATCAATATTTATCATAGATGAACCTAGAGCTAGATGGAAAGAGCTGTAATTTAATTATGTGTTGGCGTTTTTTCTGTACTGGATGTACATGACAAAACCAAATTCTAACTAAATAGTGGCCTGAAACAAAACTGGGTCATGTCAAGCACATAACCATCTTTTATTTTAAGTTTTCTTTACAATTTCAAATTTAAAAAATGAAACATTTTACTTTAGAGTGTGGAGTGGGATATTTCGACAACTTCAAAACTGTTTTTTTTCCAAGTATAGGGAGATTTTTCTATGTCTTTTTGTTCTCAATAGAGTTTTTTGATGAAGTGGCACTTCTATTTTTAAAAAAATAAAAGTGTTGGCGAATTCTCAATCTGTTCTATACAAAAAAACCACGAAAGCCTCACGATACGGCTGGCAGTCATGGCATCCCATATTAGATCCCAGCCTTCGGCAGAGATTTCTAGACATATTTTAAACTACTTAGTTGAGAGGAGAACATTTGATCAACTGCAGAAAGAAGAAACTCGGCAAAAAGCAGAACAGTGAACGCTGGGCTCTGGATGAAAGGAGAGCTCCCTGGGATAAGAGCCCAGGAATCAGCACAGAGGTGGCTCAGCTGGTCCTTAAACCTCTAGCTGCTGCATGCTCTTACTTTCAGGGTCACTATGTATTTTTTAAAGATTTTTCAGAAGTCGTGGCATGGTATTTCTCATGCCATGGGGGGGCTACAAATCAGCCATGAGCACAGTGGGTAGCGGGAGGCAGATGGAAAAATTAAGGGTATCCGGGGGGAGATGGTCTTCCACCCACTAAATCATCACCCTGTTGAGGTCAACAGAATGTAAGGAGTAGAAACATTTTTTTTCTGAATGCTAAATAGTGGTTTTAAACTTTGAAATTCACAGAGGGAAATGCTGAGAAAATTTCAGATAGTGATGTGCTCCTTGAACAAGGACTAAAGAATATTTATCATAATACAGCAGACTGCTGGAAAAAGCAAAAACTTGTCTGTGCGTAAAAGAGACTCCTATTTATGTTTCAAATATTTCCAGTGCTAATATCTTTTCTTAGTGTAAAGAACTGCAGGAAATATTTTGAGAATCATTTTCAAGGCACTCGCAGTTTGGGAAACATCAGTTCAAAAGATCCCAGTGGGTGACCTCTTACCCTGGCTTTTTCTTAAGAAAAACAAAATAAAGTAAAGCTTGCAAAATAAAACTTGCCAGAAAAGTCCCTGGGAAGCAGGAACTGGTAAGAAATTCACACAGATAAATGCAGAAAAGCAGTCCAAGAACATTTCTGCCTCCTTATTGACTTGAACTCCTTTGTGCCTACTCTGGCCAAAACAGGCTCCACGCCTTTGCCTCTTTGATGAGTACACAAGCGTTAGCAAGTAAAGGGGAACCTATATTCAGAACTCAAATCAAAGCCCTTGCATGTAAATGAACATATCATCTCCCATCGACTTCAAGGAGAACTGGAAATCACTGGGCATATGGTGCAGATGAAAAGGAAGCAGCTTTTACGGAAGGATGCTGACCTCCTTCTTTGTTTCACCCATGGCATGGGTACATGGCCAACATAGGAGGACATCTAAGTAATAGGAAGCCAGGAAGAATATGGATGCCCACAGTCCTGGGTTTATGAGTGCCCGTAAGCTGCTAAACAAGCTGCATCTCAAAAGCTGCACTGGCAGATTTATCCCAGGCTGTCAAGTTCATATCAGAGCACAGACGTGGCAGGATTTCATGGTGACTTTGGCCACAGAGCAGCTATTTACATATAGGTCTTTAGGGCTACATCAAGGTCATTTTTGTTTTTCTGTAGCTCTGGCCCTGGTTCTTGGAGCAATTTCATTTATATCTAAAAGCTGTCTTTCTGTGAAAGCTACTAGAAGCGAAGCCAAGTACCCATCTCTGGTTAGACTGAGGGAACTCAGTGCACAACACAGCCCTGACGTCCATGGACCCTTTCTTCCCCATGAGCATTTGGACCCCATAGTCCATCCCTCAGTGCTTTTCACGCCTGTATGTACTGTCAGAATGGTTACAGGGGTGGTGCAGTGACCACCTCTCGGGGCAATGGGGGCCAGGGTTTCACCATGCTCAGAGTCAAAAATTTCTTCCTTCTCTCTAATTTAAATCTCCACACTTTTAGTTTAAAATCATCCTCCCTTGTCCTGTCACAACAGGCCCTGCTCAACAGTCTGTCCCCATCTTTCTGACAGGCCCCTTGAACCACTGAAAGGCCTTAAGGCCTTTAGGCCTCCCCAGAGCCTTCTCCTCTGCAGGCTGAACAAGTCCAACTCTCTCAGCCTGGCCTCCCAGCAGAGGGGTCCCAGCCCTCACATCATCAGCCATAATCCATATATCACATTTCTACTTCCAAAACATCCTGCAGACACATAGTTTTGTTTTCTACAGAAGAACCATAGACAGTTTTTTTACCAATACCCGCCTCAGCAGCAGGCAGTTTTGCCACGTTGTCCTAGAGATGACTAGAAGCAGATGGAGGGGGGCACAGAGTCGCCCTCATTTTCCATCTGGCGTGGTCTATTTTAGCTCCACAACTCCTTAGTAGGGTTTTAAGTCCCCTGGCTAGCACTGTCTGCTCCGGGGGAGTCGTACCCCCAGACGCTGCCCCCGATGCCGCAGTGCATCATGTACTGCACACTGGCACAACTCAAAAACTTTTCAGGCCTTCTGTGGATATTTTTATGTTAAAATAAAAGCAGATGATGTATTGAAGACTGCCGCGCATACTGTATTTATGCAGTACATAAAAAGTTATAGAATTTTTTCTAGCTTTAATAAAAGATATTTGAATACATGTGATTGTGGTGCAGTGTAAGCCAATAAAACCTAAAACCTTCTCAAAGGGAGATTCTTGTAGAAAAGCACTTTTTGGGCTGCAGACATATTGTAGTAGAGGATCCTGCAAGCAAAGAGCTCAGCCAATACAGACATATTGATTTCTGGTTAGGTATTTAAAATATCCTCATCAAGTAAAGAGTTTATAATAACAGAGTGGGACACACAGCCTGCAGTTACTGAACTATGGCAGTCTTGAAAAGCCTGGGGTTTTTTTACTATTCATGGAATCATAGAATAATTTGGGTTGAAGGGGACCTTAAAGATTATCTAGCTTCAAACGCCCTGCAGTGAGCAGGGACATGTTCAACTAGAGCAGGTCGCTCAAAGTCCCATCCAACCTGGTCTTGAACACTTCCAGGGGTGGGGCATCCACGACCTCTCTGGGCAACCCGTTCCAGTGTCTCACCATCCTCATAGTGAAGAACTTCTTCCTAGTATCTAATCTAAATCTAGCCTCTTCCAATTTGAAACTGTTACTCCTTATCCTATCGCTACACTCCCTGATAAGGAATCATTCCCCATCTTTCCTATAAACCACCTTTAAGTACTAAAAGGCTGTAATAAGGTCTCCCCAGGGCCTTCTCTTCTCCAGGCTGAACAACCCCAACTGTCCCAGCCTCAGAGGGGAGGTGCTTCAACCCTCTGAAACCCAGTAATACATTTACTGATGTTAATGGGATTGCATTCATTTGAGCAGACTCTCAATGAATACACATGCAAACTTACTGTTTATTTACTCCTTTATAACTTACTTACCCATTTATAAACTTATTGGGAAAATCTTTACAGTATTTCTACCGGTTTCTGCTAGCTAAGGATTCATCCTTATCAAAAGCAAATAGTGATAAACATGTACAAGCTTGTGTATTTTCTCTTGGTCCAATGGAAACATAGACCATGAGAATAGAGAACATAATAGAACATAACAGAGAACATAATAATGGAAATAGAGAACATAACAGAGAACATAATAGAGAACATAACAGAAACACATCAGCGGAGGTGACATTCCTTCAGGAGCAATCCCAGTGATACTTAATTCTAAAGTAATTTACAATTCAGGACCTCAGAAGTGGGGGAAAAAAGTAGTCTAGTAGCCAATAAATATGTAAAGACCTTGCGAAATGACCTCTGCAACAACAAAAAGCTGTAGTTGTAGCTGCTGAGCCGTTTAGGAACAGGCCTGTGACAGGATTGACTGTGTAGCCAGCACAGACCTGCAAAAGGCTTCCCAGGTTTGTGACCTGTGTTATTATCTTCATTGATTATTTGTGGCTAGTAATAGGTTTTAAATCCCACCTTTTACATTTTGATTAACATGGTGTTTGACACGTGTGGCACTTGTAGAGTATTTCTACACAACTAATTAACAGGCACGATTCTTCATAGAAATGTATGGACAAGACTAAAACCTCATTCTGCTTGCATGAGAGTAGAGAAGATTACAACTACCTTGCATTTTTTTCTACTGTAATAATTATTCCAACCACAGACAATACATTTTCTGCCAAGTAAAAAGCAGAAGCCTGGATCCAAAGTTTGATTTGAATTTAAGCATCCTCCTCAAGACCAAATTTTCATATGAAATTTGGGCAGAGTTTTTATTATTTTCTATGAATTTCTTAGTGATATTTCCATCTCTGAATATCAACCTGATTTCAACCTGATAACATCTCCTTGATTTAATACACTTTGAGTTCAGCTTAGATGCATTGAAGCACCACTGTCTTCATTTAAAAAAATAAAAGAAGAAGAAAAAAAACCAAAAGCCAAATCAGTTTACCTTGATTTCTCTTAATGTGAAATCACATCAGGTTACGTGCACAGATTCAAGGGGCCTTTTGCAGGCTTCCATTGTAGCACATTTCCCACCATTTCACAAAGACCATTTCACATGATCTCTTTCCTGTCCCTCACATATTTATTTGTCACTCAATCCCTCCTGCTACAAAACTAAAGAAAGGGCAGCTGCATCCCTGAGCTGAGAAGAGGCAGTAGCCACATCACGAAATGCAGGCATCCACAAACTGTGGCCCTTCCTTTGCCCAGGATGAGCGCTGGCCAATTTATCACCTCCATAATATCAGAAGTTTCACAGAAATTCTGCAAAGTCTTGCAGAAAATGTTGGCACGTCTCTACACGTTCTCCAAATCACAGTCATCTTTTGTTAACATTTGATAAACTTTCTCTTTTCCCCAGCTTGTGTTTAATTTAGAAACAATGTGTTGGGCTTGTCTAAAAGAAAAAGAAGGAAAAAAAAAAGGGGGGGGGGGAACAGGTTTTGACATAGAGAACTGCAATGTGTGAAATTGTGCACTCAGCTAAAATAGGACACAAAATTTAAATTTTTCAAAAAGACGTGTGGTGTTTTAGTCATGTTAGTCCAAACAGAGCCACTAGAGACTCAGACAGAAAATACTGCTCTTTGCTGGATAAAGCAGAACATCTGTTTTTCAGATGTTTTTCATCTCCTTTTCCCCATTAAAATCTTTAGTCCATTTTTAATGGCATGAATTACAAAACTGTGGGATTTTTGCCTACTGTTCCTACTGCTGTTAAGGCTGCAGAAGATTTCAGTTAAACTTGAAGAGCAAGAGATTCTCTGTCTGAGTTCAAAAAAAGCAAAATTTGAATAAACAACGAACTGAATATTTAAAACTGATGCTGTGGGATCTCATTAACAACACGTCTGTTTATGACACTGCTCCAAAATGTTGTTGTCAAGAAGAGAAATACCGTTTGGAAATAATTCTTCATCCTTATCTGGAGTTTTAAATCTGAGAATTCACAATTTCTTACAATTGGGTTTCTTATCCTTAAAAACTCTTTGTGCAGATTAAACATTTCCGGTTTCTTGTGATATGTGGGAACGAATGTCAAAATTTCGTGCTCATTATTATGGGCTACCTGGCTTAAAGACACTTTTTCCTATTTGCTTTTGTAAAACTGTGGCACTCTGGATCTAATAAAAAACTCAGCATGAACTATTTCAGAAGAATTTGCAAATACTCCGTGAGTGAAAACACCTCTGGGAAGAAACAGCCAGAGACAGGCTTGTAACATAGTGAAGCCGATTTCTATGAGTTTTTGGCCAAGATCTAGTGCTCAGCTCAGTGGTATGACTTTCTTGCAGAAGATCTCTTTGAATGTTAGGAAGAAGTTTTTTATTATAAGGGTGGTAGAATACTGGAACTGGTTGCCCAGAGAAGTCGTGGATGCCCCAATCCTAGAGATATTCAAGACCAGGCTTGAGGAGGCTCTGAGCAACCTGCTCTAGTTGAGGATGTCCCTGTGGCCTGCAGGGGGATTGGACTAGATGACCTTTGTAGGTCCATTCCAACCCGGGGCATTCTATGATTCTATGAGTCTGTGATCTCAAAGCATTTTGCAGCCATTGATGATGGAGTTTGGCCAGATCTCTTTTGAGATTGGGAAATTCTACACCCATTTTCCTTATACTTAAGTACAAGCTGTGTGAGAAACCTGACAAGGATCCAAAGCCTCCTCAATATGACTTACACTTTTATTGCAAACCCCTATGTTGTTTCATACGGGCATTTGTGAATGATGAGTTACCTTCAAAGTCATTTTGTTTTGTAGGAGCTTGATTCTTTATTCCATGTGTTTTGTTGCTTTTTTTTTTTATAAGGATAATACACATTCAGAGAACCCATCAACAGAATCAGGCTGGCAGGTTTCAAAACAAAAAAATTCAGGAGAAGTGGAAACCCAAGGTGACACATCCAGAGCAGGAATGTTTATGGCAGGGCTATATGTGATTGCCCGCTGAAGGATCTGAGATAGAGACAAGTAATCCCAGGGTGCTCCTGAAAACTGAAGCAAATGGTGCCAGATGATGACTGCTAGATGTACTGGGAAGTGAAAAGAAAATTGAACTCTGTTAGATGATCGCTTCTAATGTACATAAGCGATGCTAAGAGACGGCTGGTTGGGTGGTAGGCAAATGAAGAAGGATGGCTTCAGGTAACCACTGCTGACTGCGAGCGAGGAGATCCAAGCTGAGCAACGTCAGACAACTACTGCTAAGTGGACATTTGGGGAATGAAGATGAACAATGTCAGAGGAAAGCTGCTAAGGAAATGCAAGTCAAACAAAGATTAATAATATTAAAGGATTATTACAGAGGCTGTATAGGGGAATGAAGATAAATAAAGTCAGTCGCTGAGCAGATATTAGACAAACAAAGCTGAATATAGTGAGATAAGAATGATACAAAGCACAAACGATGCCTACAAAAGATTCCTTTAAATTGGGTCAAGGAAAGAACACCAAGCCTTCTCTCTCTACAGCTCCTTCTTTCCTTTCCCTTCTATTTTTTTATTTGCACAGATTTCCACTTCATTCCTAACTCTGCTAGTTTTTATAATCTCCTCTTTCAGATATTACAGGTTGTCATGTTTGGCCAGGAAAAGACCTATAGTTTGGGACTAGATCCTTTTTTTCTCTATAGTAACATCACTCGGTTAAATTCTGATAGAACGAAAACACTCTGATGTGACCAAGGATGAAATTTGGCACAATTCACTTTGGTCAGGAGTAATAAACAACAGAAGACACGCGAAGAACAAGAAATGCCAAATAATGATACCTGCTGAGAGGAAAAGGAGAAGTTAATTCCTATAATTACAGAAGACTCCAAAACAACATACTGGAATTACATGGCCCATCACTGAGACTGGATTCACCAGTCCCTTCTGATTACTGATCTATTTGTGTGAAAACTGTGGGTTTTCAGAGGAAAAAGGAAACCTGACATTCTTGAGGAAGAAAAGGAATTAAACATTAGTTGATGTGAATTACACAGTAAATAGCCGAGTGAGTAATGGCAAATAGATTGCACCTCTGTTCTAAAATAAACAATAAACAAAAGCCTCACTTGTGGTGGTGTCTCAATCCAGAACCATTCTTTCTAATCACCTGTATTATCACCATCTCCTTCTTTCCATAATATAGATTTGTCAGGGTGGTTTCATTGTCAAACTTGGGATAGTTTACAACTTAATTCAGGACTTAGCGTGAGGATTTCTGTGTCTTTTGTCTGTGTGATCAGAACATGGTTCAGACTACGTTTCTGCACTGTAACCAGTGAATATTAATGTGTTCTTTATGTGGTACAGAATGTGAGATGATTGAGAAAACAAAACCATTGCATGAAAAAAAAAAACCAACATCAATATACTACTTTGTGAACTACCCTTTTAAAGTTAGGCAACTTATCGGGACATTTATGGAAGAAATAGGATCTTTCTTGCTGTGTATTTGTTAACCAAGGTGAAATAGTGTGGAGTTATCAGCTGGGCACACAAGCTTATAGGGCAAGATAGTTTGCTGACCAACCTTCTGTTTTTAATAGTATATTGAAAATACCTTTTTGTATTTTAATGATGCATGTATGATCATTATATTCCATCAACACTGAAGATGTGGCACATGAAGATTCATCTACGTCAAACATTTAACTATTTCTATTGCATTTACAGTCCATAAGAAACAGGAGGTCACAAAGTTTAGGCTTTTGAACTTAGTCTGAATAAACCCAGGCTAAAAAAGCCCAGGTAAATGAGACAGAACATACATTTCTACTGCGCAGACAGGATTAAAATGAAACCAGAAATTGCTGTATCAATCATGTTTGGGCAAGCGGAAATGTCTGCTGTGCCAGTGTCAGAATTTGTCAACAATACAAGGTCAGCACAGGAAATGGTTCAATTACATAGAATCAGCTGCCATCTATTGCACTCTCGTGCGACAACCCGGTAGAGGATTGTAAGCGATACATAAAATAAGTGAGGGTTCTCATTGGCTGCCTAAATGAGTGACTTTTGGTTCTCCATGGTAATTTATTTCATGTTATTTAAGGGAGAGCTCTCAATTACAGTGTGCTGTTCTGACAGTAAGTACACAGCTTAATTTAGAGATTTTGGGGACAGAAGAGCTTGTTACCATCATCTAATCTGCCCTTTCATTGAACAAGGGCAAACACTTCCTCCAGAAAAAAGAACACAGCTTTGCTGGTTTGGATCATGATCGCTGTGTTTCGTTCTGGTTTTGAGAGATCAGTGTTTGTGGTAAGAAGAGTTCAAAGAATAGAAGTTGGAAAGTAATGAAGAGGAGTCGTAAGGCTTATATCTCAGGGGGGGATGGTGTGAATGAAGGATAATTGAATATGGGATCCAGGTGAGGTCAAGACTAGATGGAGTCTATTTTTACAATAACAATATAAGCTTGTGGAGATAATTAACAGGAAATTCAGAACTTTTCTTGCAAACGGAGCTCTAAGTTCTTCAGAAGAGACCAAGTGCTGCTTCTCAAAACAGATGCCCAGATTCAAAGATGACTCCAAACAGAAAGTCATTTGGTATGAAGGAATAAAGGTTTTGAAGTATAGGTGAACTGAATGCAAAATTCTTCTTCCGTATCCATTCCAAACAATATTTTCTTAGAAATTATTTTGAGTTTCTACCAGCCATGCAGAATTCAATTTTACACCACAAATTCTGTGACTACTTGGGCTGAAATAGACTTCCTAAATTCTCTGCTCAACAAAATGTACAGACTTCAGATCTGTCTCCTCCATAATGAGTTTTTTAAGAAGCTTGCTCAAAAGGCTGATGTATCCACACCTCCAAAGACAGAGAGAAGAAAAGCTTTAATCTTGGCCTAATTAAAAAGAGTCATCCCTTAGACGAGGCTGACTTGGAGTTTCTCATTTTTATACTATTTATCTCTTGAGGACCTTCCTCTTTCTTCCTCACCACAGCTGAAATCTGTGTAAGATGAACTTTTGAACTGCTGTTTCATAAAATATAGAGAAGCTTAAGATATTCTCAGCTTCACTACAGGGAAGACAAGATATTGTCTCAGTGCAACATGACCTACCCAGAGTGAGACTTAGCAATGTTTCTGCCTTGAACAATACACAGAAAGTGCAAAGAAAAAAAAAAAAGGCAAGACAAGTTCAGGACTCTGTGTGGTTGAAATAAGATGGATGAAAACCCATTAAAGGGAAAACGTGTTTTGGAGTTGCTCTCAATTCATACCAATGAAAAAGAGTCTGAATTGGGCCCACAAAGATTATTCTGCTCACTTTCTTATCTTCCTGTTCTAGAGATGCATGAAAAAAAACAACCCCAAACTCAACTCCTCCAAAACCCAATGGCAAGAAAATCTAAACTTCAGTGAGCTTGGAGGTAGGGTTAGTGATTTTAGAAGAACAATTCACTGTACCCATGTAAGAAATGTTTCATTTTATGGATGTGAACACCAGAGGTACCTACTGCAACCAAACTTGCCATCATCAACACCAAGAGAGAAAGCAGTGCTGTTAGAAAACACAGTGGGAAGAAAACAGAGGAGTTCAAACAGAACTGAACATCAGTTATAAGCAGACAAGCCGTTGTTTTTTGGTCTTAAAGAAAACTCTCAAGCTAAGTGGTGAATTGTAATCGTCACCGCATCGATCAAGTACAAGGAAATATAATTACATATATATATTCAGGCAAATAGATCGTGCTCACATTATTTTTCTCTACTGGTGACTCTGAAAAGGTGCCTCAGTGAGCTGGTGTGAGGACTCAAGGGTTACCGAGCAGCACTTAACACAGTACATGAAAATAGATGGGAGCACATAACAGCTTTGCAGATTTTAGATCCAAAGTTTCCAGCGGAAACACTGCGGCTGAATGCTCTTCAAGGGTGATTTTTATGTGAGATCAGATAAAAACTGTTCTCTACAAATAAAGCTTTTGATACGCACAGTATGGAATCATGTCGAAATAATGTTTGGTTTTCCAATACTTAACAAAGCATTGTCCTTACATAAAGGAAAATCACAAGACCACTTATCGCTGTGATGATTCTCTTAGAGATATACTACTTTTGATTTTTCTAAACTTTCCCCTAACTGCTCGTCAAACTGCAGTGCTCTGCTTCGCTCACAGTATTATACACGCCATGATTATCACACTCAGGATGAGTTTCAATGCACACACAGCAAGGCAATGAATGATTTGCTGATATTAATTAAAGATGGATGAGAGTAGAAAAAGTATCTGCCTGATGAGAAAGACTGCAGGCACACATTTTTTCTACCAGTTTGAAGAGAAGGGCCCAAGTAACTCATCAATAAATTCCTTTAAAATGACCTTTTAAGACTGAATTTTAGCTAGAAGCCTCCTTTTTTTTTTCTTTTTGTATCATGTATACCTCAAAAATCAATGTTAAAAGATTATGGAACTGGTGCACATAGTTCTTTGATATTTGCTCACCTTCCTTCCAAATCTTTCTTTACTCGAGGTTTACTTTCAGCCAGCAGTCAGATTAGTCTCGGCGAGTGAACCCACAGAGCAACTCCTCAGATCCATAATATATTTGTCTCAGCAGGATTCTATATTGGTTCTCTGCTGCAAAGGCTAAAAACCTGACAACCTCGTTTTCTAGCTTGGGTGTCTATAGCTATGAACCTTAACCTCTGCTTCCACAAATAAATGCCCGGATTAGACTCTTTGGGACTGTTCCTGCATCACAAATACGAAAGACATCTACATTTCAATGGGTACCAAATCAAGTTGTTGCTTCCCAAGATGCATCAAAATACGGAGTTAATGTCGATTACATCAATTAAATCAGATAAAAAGGAAATACTGTATTATAGAAGTGCGGCTTTAGAGTTTCATACAAATTTCTTTTGCACACAGGGTTCATATTCCTTCAAGACGCTGCTGTTGAAGTTTTCCTGACGATGTGTGTCGAGAAAGAAATCAAGATAACTGTTTACTCTTAACCTGAGTTTTTATTTTCCCAAGTTTAATTTTACAGACAGGCTCCCAATCAATGCCTCTGGTATGAACTGCTTCTCTCAAGAGCATGCTAGGTTTGCAGCTATCTAGTGAGATCCATTTCATTTTCCGTCAGGAATATCTCAGCCCACGTATTCGCAACTGTGAAGAGCTGCCTGTTCTATTACCACGGCCTTTCCTGCACTTGTGGAAGAGGGAGCAGGATTTATTTCTTTGTATCCTACCCATCCTAAAAGGATTACATTAATATGTCCTAAGGGAAATAGAGGATAAGGCGCATTCGTAGCCATTCTTCTTCTCCATTTGTTAACTGTGGAACCCGATTAATAGATTATGAGACTGAATCACTTGAGTATTTTCATTCTAACTAGTTGAATTTGGAATTGGTTTCTTTGCTTTCTCTGTATACAAGGTTTTCTTCCCAACAGATGTCACTGAAGGATATTTGATAAAAATCACATATCATCTTGTCAAGGTTCTAGTCCCTTTATTTGCAGGCTCTGCTATGACGGCATTTTCCTCATTACCACACCGTTATTTGCATTGTGTATTATTTTTTACTCCTTGTTTTACTTCTGCTTCGTATTTCTTACTTAGCACTTCAGAGATTTTCATAAGTTGAGGCTAAGACCTTGAGATTCTGCTTTTGTCTGTTCAGTCATAATTTTGAATTATTTTTTAACTTCTCTAGATCTTTTCTGTGGCAGGTATAGCAAACATAGCTGTCCTTGTCTTCCTCTCTTTGTTTGAGACTTAATGGCTAGTAAATCAACTGACATTAAAATGACTCTGTGGAATTTGCTGAGGTTTAAATGAGCCAATGAAGGCATAATGCACCTGATAATCTGAAAACAAGTAATGAAATTTGAAATGATTTGATTTGGAAAGACATCTAGAGGTGAAGGATATTCTGAGTGCTGAAGGGCTGAGCGTGAGGGGTGGTGGGGGGGGTGTTGTGGGTTGTGTTGCTTGTTGGGTTGGTTTTTTTCATGGTGAAATGTAATTAAAAAAAGAGGTCTTTGTCATTTTAACTGTTATGATTCAATACATTGACTCCTGGTGCCATATGGAAATGAGAGGAGCTGAGATGCCTGTTCACATTACGTTAGATAGCCCCAGTGATATGAACAAGCTCGGTCCAGCACAATACAAATCTCTTGGAAGAGTGAACAATCCTTGTGACAGCACCGCTCCACCCTGCTGAGATGGAAATAAAAAGCTAGTGGTCAAGAAACCTGGGGAGCGGTTCTTACACAGTTCCTCAGGGTCTCAAGACAATATTGCAAAAGCAGCATCCTTGGCACATCTTTGTTGGGAGCGCAGAAGGCCAGAGAAGGGCTGTTGTCAGTTTTCTGCGCAAAGCGTGGATGATTCAGAGCATGCCATGCTGTGTTGGTCACACTGTCTGGTAAAGAGGGCACTAGTGTCCTCTCTTCAGCTCTACCGAATGCCCTGGAAAAGACAGACGTCTGTAGGTGCTGAGTTTTTCCTCAGCGCTTTGCTCAACGTTTCTAAAAGGAACGATTAACCAAACAGCATTGAAAACAATTTCTGGGTTGTTCTCTATCTGTGCAGCGCTTGTGGTTTTGGGAAGCACTTAAACTGGACTCTGAACCGTGACTTTAGATCTCACATTTTAGGTCTTTGTGGTAAACAGGGAGTAGATTAGGGAGTAGAACTGAAATAAACCGCTTTTAGTTATAGTCAGGTTTGTCCTAGAAGGAGTTATTGATTATGGTCCACGTGGGAGTGCAGCAACAAGTCGCTGTGTTTGTGCTGTAGGTCCCTGGGAAACTGAGGCATTAGACCAAAACCACACACAGAGTGATCTGTCCTCTACAGGATGGGTTTGCTCTGTGTGATGAGCTACGTTGGGTGTTCTACACCAAAACAAAATTAAACTAGAATGAAAACCTTATTGGGAGAAGTTTTCAAGGAGACTGTAGATCTGTAAGAGGTGAATCTAGAAGCCAAATGCTTTCAAATCTAATGGGCTTGATTTCACAATTGTACAAATAGGGATGAAAAGAATGCAACAGCCCTTTTAATCAGGAAACAAAATTTCATTGTGTTAAAACATTCTTCGAGGGAGTTAGAACAATTTATGAAATTAAGACAGTATAATCAGCGAGTTCAAATGCTGAAGCACGAATAATAGACAAAAATATTTGCAGTCAATAGTCTACAATGCACAGACTACCTGAGTGTTGGATTTTTGTGAGATCTATTCATTAAACCATGACAATTAATGAAATAATTGAAAACCCCATTTTTTTGACACACAGGTTGCAAAGTAAAAAGTACTAAATAACACATTAGTCATCACAAGTTGTTCATTTGGATTAGATTTTTATATCTCATGGCTTCCTTGGAGTCAGCGCCACCTTTAAGTACCTCTTGTTTACTACAGGCATCATTTTTAGTTTAAACTAAAGCTCAGTGCCCATCCATCCTCCATTTGAGTGGAGTAGTTTCATGCTGCCTTGTATTTTTGACTGAAGTGTAAAAATATCCATCCATTAATTAATTAAATTTACTCCTAATTCTTCACTTCTCACCCCACTTAATTAGCAATTCCAAGAAGAATGTTTTGTGGCTTGGAGCTGAAAAGATTTTGAATATGAATTTGGAAGCCTTTAGCCACAGCTGAATGTCATTAACCAAGAAATCTACTATTTATTAAATATCTAATACAATAAAAACCCTGTATTCTCCCAGGAAAATATCTTCCTTTTCCCATTTATTCCACTCCTAGAACATATTTGACTCCTAGAACATGTTTTAGTGTAGATTAATATTCCTTCCATGTTTATTTCATGTCACACCAATGTTTGCTTTCTTCACTTTGCTGAAATACCTTCAGTTCAAGTTGATTAGAATCAATCCAGCTTTTGTCTTGCAGTTGTACAGACACTTATTAAATGGCAAAAATCAGATGAAGAATGAAGAAATGGTAGTGGGATTCAAAGCAAACCCTCATAACCTTTGCAGCACTTTTTACAGCAGGATTTTGAAATGAATTTTTTTAAAAGACCTTTATAAAAATCTTTCGTGAACAAACAATTCAGGTAATACTTGTTGGCAAAAGAATTTGAGAGAAGCGGAAAACTAAATGAGCTATCTAATTCCTGATCCAGTTTTCATAAAATGATCAGCTGGCCTAAAGAACCAGCAGAAAAATTAACTCAGTTCTCCAAGACAACTTCCAGATAGCAAACCAACCAGAACTGAGTGCATGAAAACTTGTGATGTCTTTTCCTTTTCAGCTCATTCAACAGCAAGAGCTGTTTATATTCTAAAGATCAAAATGTCACCTTTTCTCTTTCCCTTCTTTTATTACAAGCACAGATAACCATGCAGATTTTGTCTTCTAGCAGGCCGCAGAAAGTAAGGCAAAACCTTTTAGGCAGATCAGCTTAGTAGCTCAAGAATGGAAATCTCACCAAAGGAGAGGAAAAAAACGGATACAGAAGAGAAAATAAAAGAACCAAAGAGCAACAACAAACCAATTGTCTCGGTGCCAGAGTGCTGGGCATCTGCATCTCCATCAGACAAACATTTGTGGGCATTTGGTGTTTGCAGAGCAAGTTCATGAAGCTATAGTCAGTGGTCACTCTGGAAAAGGTCTTGACACAAAACAACAGCTCAACAGTCCAAACAAGGAGCAGTTAGACAGTCATTAAACCCTTTTGTTAACTACAACATACTAATTCTGGGGATGGTTTGTGAAGAGATTGGCCCAGAATGACTCTGAAATCTTGACTATATCAGATAAATACCGTCTCTTGGAAGACAAAGAGGTGCAAAGTACTGGAGTGACACCTAAAGAACAGTCATTTCACGATCTCGAGGTTGATATGATGCATTACAGTCTCTCCCTATCTCCATGAGACCATGACTTGGGAATTTCTGGTAACACCATTAAGCAGCTGTGTGGCACTTAAACCGAAATACAAAAACTGAGGCTGAAACAGTGGAATTAACTGAAGAGAATACAGATTAGCTAACAGATTTATTTCTTACACTGACATAATAAACAAATATTGATGGTTTCCTGTGGTGCCATACATCCTTATTCACTGCTTCACAACTCACTTGGAGCTTCATCATTTTCTCTTCACTGCTTCTAAAGGGGTGATTTATCCCATAGTTCTCCAAGTATTAGTCTGTTTACGGTCTTCAGATAGCTAACAGATTGTGCATCATCGAAGTAACAATGTGGAGACTTGCAAGGGTTGATTGTTGTGCTATTCACCTTTATTTTCCTTTTCTTTCCTTTTTTTTTTATATGCATAGAAGTTTTAAAGGAGAGAATTAACCACAAAGCTGCTGCAGTTTGCTTTAAGAGGAACGTTTTGATTGTGGATCTTTGTAATGCCTCCTGAATAACTTCAGCACCTCAGAGTGCCCCGTATCTTTTGAAAGTTATGATTTGTTAGGTACATAAATCAGAAAAAGAGCACAGGTTTGCAAACCCCATGAAGACTGATGGGTCCCAAGTTGTCACCTGAAGCATAAACTGCACGAATTTGACTCAGTGTAAAACTGAGTTGAACTTTCATATGAATGGAGCCCAATTTAAATGTGGTGAAGCCCAAACACTCCTCACACTTGGTGTATTCACGATTCAGATGAGAATTGTGACACTTTCTCCTATCTTGAGTAGATACCCAAGACCCACCTTCACAGCTCTCAAAGACAAATACAGAGAGTAATCACTGCAGGAACACTGACTGAAACAGTTATGTATGATAAACACTATTTCCAGCTCTTTTCTTTACTCTCAAAATGAGAAACACTCTCATGCATTAAGCATGTAATACTTATTTGTCATAAGGAAATATCCCAAATATTGAAACACGTCGTAAGTATCTTGGTGGAATTTGTAGATGAAATCTTTGTCTATATGAACTGAAAGAGTTTCACTGTGAACTTTCATAAAGCCAGGATCCTATTCATAGGAATTAAGTGCCAGAGTGGTTGTGATCCAGCTCTGGACTTGCACAATCCCACAGAAATTAAAACATTCCTGTAACCACTACAAAATAAATGTGAAGACTTTGTACTGATTCTGAGATTTTTTTTTTTTAAAAAATAAAAATCTCTCATGTGACTTAGTATTATTACAATTTAAATAATAAAATGCTGAATGCTAGAAGATTTCTGTGCAGAGAGAATAGTGCTCAGATAGCACTCATGGATTTTGATTAAAGTGATTTGACAGACTTTATTCCACTGTTTCCATCTTATTGTGTAGAACTGCTTCCAGATTTATGATTCAATTTCTTGACATTAACACAGAATACAAATTAGAAGCTACTTTATAAAGTAAGCTCTACAGAGATTTGAGAGTTTGAAATCAAAATCTACATAGATCAAAATACTCACAATTTGTTCTGTAGCACTTGAGTTTTACTAAATGAGTTAAATGCTTCAAAAGTTTCTCCCACTCTTTCAAAATTTAGGGCATGAAACTGTGCCCAATTACGCTATTTTGTGCTATATTCTAGTACAACTGTTAAGTTATTCTACGTAACATATAAAATGAATCAACAGTTGCCAGAAAGTGCAATTTGGTTTTGGGGCATTTTTGGAAGCAATATGTTAGAAAGTGTAATTCATCGTTTGCTTTAAATGAAGGGAAAAAAACAGATATATCAATGGAAACTAAAACTGTCTTGACTAGATTATTGATCCTAGAAAAAGGAATACTTTAATTAAATCTTCCATTTGCAATTTAATACTCCGATTTTGCATAAACAGGCGGCGGTGTGGAATGAGATATGTCCGTAAGAAAGTTGCAAATCACACTGCTTGCCAAGTGTGGTGCACACACTCACACTGCCCACTGCTAATGAAGAAAAGGGCCACTCGTGGCAAGAGGTGCAAAAAAATTGGCTCCCTAACACCTGCTTAGAGTTTCACCTGGATTTTCTACCTTGCTTCAAGGGCTGAATGATTTGACCTACTGAGAAAATTGGAATTAGAGGTAGACTCTTTCTCCAAGACTTAGCAAGGACGTCCTCACCTCTGTCCTGGCAAGGAGCCCAAAGCGCATTTATTTTCCTTCTTCTCTTCCTTGGTGTTTCTGAATGGGTTTCTTGATAGCCCCAGGACATAGGCCTTCCGATCTGCCCTGAGGAAAACAGGCCTGGACTGAGCAAAGGAAGGAAGTCCAACTGTGCTCTGTGGTGTTTCCTGTGTCTGTAGCAAAGACTTGCTGCTAAAACCGTAATACAGCAAAAACAAAACTGGAAAATGCTTTTGATATTGGCATTTATGGCCTTAGGGGGAAACAAATATTTCCCTTACTCATCACTAAAGTAGTCGCTGGAGGTCAGAGAGGCTGTATTTATTCCCTTGCCATGGTACAACTTTTCTCCTCAAATGCCACTTGCCCCTTTTGGCAGCACCCACTGAACCCAGGCACCCATCCTGGGCTTCAGCTTCAGCATGAGTTCCTGCTCAAGCAGCTCGGCTTCTCTGGCAAACATCTCCAACAATCTCACTGGCAGCTTTCATGTCACCTTGGGGCCTGCTGATGGTTTGCTTGGCTGGAAAGCATCTGCATTAATAACCTTAACAGGACTGCCAGGAGCCCAAATAACATCTATTAGCACATCTTCGTGCCTACTGTTACTAGGAGAACCTACACCCCCACCCTCCCAATACATTTGTCAAAGGAATTCTTTACAGCCTCATTAGCTGACGCTCCTGTTGCAGCAGATTTACTTCCACAAGTAGGAGAAGACGCCTGAGGAGCACAAACCGCGGCCATCGCCTGACCCAGGAATCAATGGACGCTTTGGTTTCTGCTTTCACCCTCACCCAGCAAACCACTCGGTACGTGAGTTGTGGAGGGACATCCCTAAAGCCTAATAAACAGAAAGTGAACATACAATTCAAGTCTCTCCCTGATCTTTTTTCGTATTCTGCAGGAAAACCAATCAATTCCCACAACTGCTGAGAACACGAAACTCCTGCGCGATCAAGTTCTTTCCCATTTCGCTGAATTATTTCAAGTGGCTATTCCTCCGTGTGCTTTTCCATTTCTGCATAGCTGTAGATTTCAAACTTTCCTGTACAGTACTGCAAACCTTAATAATCCTGCTTCTCTCCATCCAACATAACAACATCTTGAGATTGCCTAATAAATCTCATTTTAAAAAAATAATACGTTCTTGATTCTTTTGATTTGCTTTCTGGTTTTCTAGATTAGATTTCTCCTGCTTTACGTTGCAATTTTTCTTTTCTATCTATGGGGGATAGGAAAATACCTCCCTCCCCTTTATTTTTTTCCTCTTTCTTTTGAGTCCAAAACTGAGCTTTACATGAAAAATCATCAGTTCAAACTTTAAAGAAAAACAAATACACACTGGAAATCATTAAAGCTAGGGTAACATTACAGTAGAGGATAGTGTTTTCAGATTCACAAAAAATATTTTGATAAAAGGAGATTTGAACCCACTTGCAGAATTTGTTCAAAGCCCAAATTATTTATATGTTTTGTTTTCATTTCTTTGATCTAAATCATAAATCCTTGTGGTTAGAACTCATGGATTGGATCTCTGGAAAGAAGTTTTTCAGGGAACAGAGCAATTTTATTGCTCATGAATTGCTGCAACTTCATGAGGGTTGGTGCAGATATTTAATATTAACATCTCTTCAGTGAAGGTTTGGGGCTACACCTCTCTCTGCATATGGCTTTTCACTACCCATTCATGTCAGTTATTGAATATTCCCTATTTACAGTGTGGAATTGCAACCTGGGTTGCTCTGGTCTGACGACACACACACAAGACAAATCACAAAAAAGTAGGAAATACACTTGCTTACATGGAAAGAGAGACTTACAAAGGACTTACACCCACGCCTCGAAGGTGTACAAAAAATTATTCACAGAATTGTTTACAAATATTACAAGAAAGATCTGGACGTGCTGGAATGTGTCCAGAGAAGGGCCATGAGGATGATCCGAGGGCTGGAGCACCTCTCCTGTGAAGACAGACTGAGAGAGTTGGGGTTGTTCAGTCTGGAGAAGAGAAGGCTGCGAGGAGACCTTCCGGTGGCCTTTCAGGATCTGAAGGGGGCTACAAGAAAAATGGGAGGGGAATTTTTAGGATGTTGGGCAGTGATAGGACAAGGGGGAATGAATCTGAACTAGACGAGGGGAGATTTAGATTGGACGGTAGGAAGAAGTTCTTCCCCATGAGGGTGGTGAGACCCTGGCACAGGTTGCCCAGAGAGGTGGTGGAAGCCCCATCCCGGGAAGTTTTTAAGGCCAGGTTGGATGGGGCTCTGGGCAACCTGCTCTAGTGGGAGGTGTCCCTGCCCATGGCAGGGGGGTTGGAACTGGATGATCTTCAAGGTCCCTTCCAAGCCTGATGATTCTATGATTAAAGGACTTGGATATGGTCAAGATCTAAAGTGGTCTGTGGAATTCAAAGGAACGTCTTCAGAATTTGTTTGCAGCAAGCAGAGTGCTACATTAAGAAACTATTAGCAGCTTCTTCAGTGTGTAACTGTCCCTTGTAAAATTAGTTACTGCCTGTGTGTGCTCATGTGCATCCAAAGGAAAGGCCAAGTCCTGAGCAAATACCTCTCATTCTCTGATTTACTGCTTGGTGGCTTTTGCTAAAGTAATGCCACTTTATCAGCAAGCAACATGCCAGTAGGAAGGAGTGACTCCCACCAGAGGTCCCACCGCTTTCTCACTCACAGCAAACTCATTCCTGAGCATTTCTGGTGGAAATCAGCATCACCGCCACGTGACGTGGCACCTGGCTTCTAGATTTTAAGATTCCGTCGTACCCCTGTATTTATTTTAAGTTGACCACAGAAATTGCATGTCTATTTTTAGGAGATACTACAGCGCTGAGCTGGAAGAGAATAGCCTGGAAAGGGGAAAAATCTGACCTCAGTTGTGCTGGTGTTTTCTCCTATGATTGTGCTGGGACTTCGATACAGTTATGCTGCCTTAACACTTGAAAAAGAACAGATTTGGCTGGGATTTGTTTTCCTCTTTTAGGGAGTGGTAGGGAGGCAAGCAAGTGATTATTATAGTAATATTGGAAAGTTGTTAGAAATTAAAAATCCAATAACTTCCCTTGAAATTGAGGGTTTGAATTTTTCTGAGGTTTACTGGAAGTTCTCGTTGACAACAGCAGGTCAGAGGCTGGAATATGTGTTTTATAGCTCCCATGAATAACCGTGGTATCCGGCTTATGCTGGGATAAAACCCTAGCAACTGAAGTTGTCAGATACATCTAATCGAAAAGCAGGAAAAACAGTAAACAGCATTCAGGACCTCTGGGAACAATTCCTTCCCCCTAACAGCAGACAGGAGAAAAATCTTTACCTGAGCAACTTTTCAAAGCAAGTTTTCTATGGAAACAGATAGGTACGGGCAAAAATCACCGCTGCATCTCTCCGTATCACTGAGCCCCGATCCATACAGCGCCTGGAGCTGGGTGCTATCACAGAAGAGACTACCACTGGGGAGGTGACTTACACTTCAATAATTCTGAGCACATACCTCAACAACATTTGTCTATTGAGATCTATTATCAAAACACCATTACTCATACAAAGATGATGAAGGGCCTGGAACATCTCTCTTATGAGGAAAGGCTGAGAGAACTGAGGTTGGTTAGTCTGGTGAAGAGAACCCTGAGAAGGGATCTTATTCTTATCTATAAATATCTGAGGGGTAGGGGTCAAGGGGAAGGGGCCAGGCTCTTGTCTGTGGTGCCCTGGAATAGGACAAGGAATAACGGGTATAAGCCAGAACACAAGAAGTTCCACCTCAACAGGAGGAGAAACTTCTTTGGTGTGAGGGTGACAGAGCCTGGCCCAGGCTGCCCAGAGAGGTGGTGGAGTCTCCTTCTCTGGAGACTTTCCAACCCCCCTGGATCTGTTGCTGTGTGGCCTGCCCTGGGGGATCCTGCTCTGGCAGAGGAGCTGGACTCGATCTCCAGAAGTCCCTTCCAACCCCTACCATTCTATAATTCTATGCAATTTTCCCTTTATTGTATAAATATCCCTATTTTCTGTGACACATGCCCTAAGTAGGATGGGAGGAAAAGGCAGAGAGAGAATATTGTGTAAAATTCTGCTACTAGTAGGAAAGCAGCACACGCCCCATGGTGCTGTGCGCTGCCAGCACCCTTCTGCCTAACGCTTAATTGGTTTCAGACTTGTCTGACATCAAAGCAACACTTAATTTGAAAACTGGCATTTATCTAAACTATCACCTCTGTGCAACCCCTAATTGGACTTCAAACTTATCTGATTAGATGTTTTTGTCGGTTTGGGTTTTTTTTTTTGTTTAAATACAGACCTAAATATTTCTGAGTCACATACTTGTGTTCATCAACACCACCAAATAAGACCCCTATTCCTGAATGAGTTTGAATGTGCTAAAAATCAATATATCTAAAATTAACACTTCCATTCAAATCTGAGCTTAAGAAATGCAGCTCAGGGTTGTATCAGCCTAAAAATTTGCCTGGTTCCTTCTTTTTTAAGTTAAGCTCCACTCTGCTATTGTTTTATTTTGGCTCTGCACAGACGGCAGAGGAACATCCCAAAGGCCACATCTCACCAACAGCCCCCCACAGCCACGTGCTCCTGCAAAGGAGAACAAAATCAGTGGTTTTTCAGCTTCTAAGAGGTTATATGCAGAAAGTTAAAGGGAACAAATGAGTAAAGGGGTGGGTTTTTCCCTCATTCTGAATTACATAGAACAGAACCAGGAGTGATCCATTTATTATTTAGCGGATGAAGTGGAGCTGCCAGCATTATCAAGGCAATACTTAGATAACCCTCCTGAGAGAGAAGCAATAAAAAGTGCCCTGCAAGCAATATTACCTGCTAAAGCACCACGGCCAGATGGATATACAGCTGAATTTCATAGAACATCAGTGATAAATTACTTCCAATTTCATATGTGATTTATAAATATTCTTCAGAAATTCAAGAAATACCTTCTTATTTTAACTAGCCACCATTGCGGTCTTCTCAAAATAAGGTGAAAAATCTCAAGTGCATCTGATCCAAACCCTTTCACAAAAATTTTAGTTGTTAGCTCAGAGAAAGTCACAGTTATGCCTCCTTATTTTTCTCAAACTGGATTTGTTCTGGGCAGAATTTTAACAGATGGTTCCCAGTATCTAATGAACACAGCAGACCATTACAAATGGGACATGAGATACACTTAGATAAACAAAAAGGAGTTGGAAAGAGTGTTTAAAAATAATTCAGAAGTTCAGGAAACTGTAGCTAAACTAGATTCAGGTACTTCATAGTAAACCAGTGGCTTGAATTGAAACAACAAGACATAAAATGTTTTAAATGGGACATGAAATTTGTTTAACATACCTAATAAGCCTTCCTCTTGTCCAAGAGGTCTGCTAGAAGTCCTGGAGGAACTGAGGAGCCGCTCACACTCTCCCTTTGTTAAACACCTTGTAAAAAAAAAGGAAGTACTGCTTATTTTTTTTACTAACTATAAATAAAGAAGAAAAAAGGAAAACTGAGTGATAATATTAAAAAATAGAGAAATAAAAACTTTGAGGAAAAAAAGGTAGCAGAGCTGAAGAGCACTTCACAGCTACAGGGGAAAAAAAAGAGTTTTCTGAGCAGGTGTTTATAAAATGTCTGTACAGGGCTCCAGATGCTGATGATCAGATGTGATGGGACATCAAAAAGGAAGGGTGCCCTAAGAAACAGGGAGCTGCTGATACTAGACCTGGTGTGGGGGGTTGTTTTCTGGTGGCTGCTGCTCTGGGAATCTTGATTTTTGTCATGGGACATGGAGGGGTTTTCTCTAACTTATCCCAATCTCTTTCAATCTTATCTTAACATTAGTTGTAGCTACAGCCCAGAATGAGAGAAGGGAGTTGTAGGTTAGAATTGTGTGTGAAGCAGTTTCTTTTTAGGAACTTTCAGAATATGTAGGTCCTGGCTATTACAAGGTGACAACAGGATGGCTCAAAACCTTCTCTTTTTTTTTTCAGCCTGTGTTAAAAGAACATCAGAGACTTGGTGCTTTCTTACTGTCTTGTGTAAATCAGAAAATGTGAAGGATGCTGAGTTTTGTACCTGCCATAACTAGCACCCAGCTGTGTCCTCTGCAGCTTCAGCTGAGAAACCATTTCTAAGCTAATGAAGGGTAAACTCTTGAAAGACTTTCCCATGTTTGGCAAAGCATCATCAAACTACTGAAGCTTTCAAATTGGACTAGTGACTAGAGCTCAGCTTCTGTTTGAGGAATGCTACAGTGACCTGTGATGTACAGAAGAAAACCTTAAGGTGATTGTTTGTATTTGTTTGGGGAGGAGTTGTAATTTTTACCTCTAAATGCTGTGAGCTATCAAACACTGGGCAGCCCTGGATTGGCCAGGCTTAGTTGCTTGCTGGGAGTGTCTGGTTGAAACTTCATCAGTGGTGCAACCAGAGTGATATGAGGACTCATCTCAGTGTGACCAAAATCCAAGTGGGCAGGAATCCTACTGCTGGGGACTGAATGGGGCAGGTCACAGGATGCACCAGGTCTTAGGGAATTACCTTATTTGGTGGGGCGAGAAGTTGTTGTCAGCAGTTGTGAGATGCTAAAATTAAGAAGGAAGGTGAAAGGAGTGTAATAAATTGGGCTTTTTTTCTGCCTTGTTTCCTGTCACTGGGGTCAATTTTCCAGTGTGGAGCTTGCTGGAACCACTTGCTCCTCTGCTGTCATACGTCCTTAGGCACATCGTGGTGCTTCTGCCTGTCATTGCTTCCCTTCCTTTCTGCTTCTATCACAATATTTTTGGTGTGAGACTGTTGCTCAGTTGAAATTGGAAGGCCCAAGACCCTTCATGGAGTGTTACCTTGCTGGAGAGGTGCCTCTGAGGGCTCCCAGGCAGCTGGTGGGAAATCTTAAATACCAGGCTTAAGGTAGAGCTTAAACCATCTGTATGTGCCACTAAGTGTTTGTGTAATCTGCAAGTGATACTGTAAAACTGATAACAGCTGCTCAGAAAAATTAATAATATGACAGCAGTTGTTGTGGCGAGATGTATTGCACTTTTGATGACAACAGCTGTAAATTCCTAAGGAGATGGCTGCAAAATCCGAGGAAGGAAAAAAAAGCCCATAGTGCCCGATTTGTCACTATTCAGTCTGAAATGTCTTCAGATGAGAAAAAAAAAAAAGTCCCAGTGTGTGGGATTAGAAACTCATATGAAAGGCTATTGACAATGCCACTGTTTTAATCAGTTAAACTATCATTTTGTACAAAACAGACAGATTTGCTTAATAACCTCCCTACTCTAGGGAAGTAGGAAGAAATTGTCAATAAAAGCCATTACAAGTTAAATGAGAGAGGCAAGCACAGTCCAGGATGGGGCTTGCTTGCTTTATTTTTTTCTTTTGTTTTAATTTGTAATTGCAAATAATCGTCCTCGTACAAAGCAACTTTGCTCATGTATCATACAACAGATCAATACTGGTGGATCACCATTAAGATAGATTTTTCTACCCAGCTATAGGTTTCCTGAACTGGACTCTTCCTGTATGCAAATAAGGCAGATTTTCTTTGGCAGAGATTGCCTGAACTAGGATCAAAAGTGATATTTATGGTCATGGATTTAAATTGAGGCTTGCTCGGGAGGCACAGTCAAAAAAGACTTAAAAAAAAAATCTGAGGAGACAGAAGTTTTGCAAGATCTCGGACACTGCTATGAGTAGAAACCCTAAAGGAGCTCCCTCTTCTTTGGTTCATGACCACGCTTGACTCTGTGAGGTGGGAGTTGCTCCTTCAGCTGGATCCATCCCCCCACTGCCATGTGGGGCTTGACAGAAGGGGCTGGAGGCTCATTCCAGTGATGCATTTGGGCCGATTTCAAGCGGAAAAGGGGCAAAGGCATCTGTAAGCTGGGATGCTATGGTGGAGAGCAGGACTATGAAAAAACAGTTTAATTATAATTTGATAGTGTTCAGTGGGGAAGGAGTAGTTCTGCAGGCAGTATGGCAGTTGAAATCCATAGGGATGGGTGAAAACTGGGCTTCAGGATCATGGGAGGCTTTCTCTTCTGAAGTCTTAAGTTAGAGCTTGTTTTACTGAGGAAATAACTTGGGCTGCTAAGGAGCATTATTTTTTTATTGAGATATATATCATTTTTTCTAAATAATAAAAGCTCCCTATGGGGAAAGGGAATCAAGCAACTTTAGGGTAGCTTGCAGCCAGCAGACTTGCAGCAACTGATCTTGGAAGATCAGAAGAAGATCTTAGTCTCCTTAGAAGGAGACTGAATCTTCCTCTTGTTACCAAGTGGTTGGGTTCAGTGTGGGGAACCACTTCAGCTTCAAAAATCTCAAATTTACAAGCGAGCAGATGACAGAAGCGTCTCGAGTGCCGAGGAGTTTATATGCATAATGCTCTGAAGTGCAAATAATTAAGACTTTCACTGATCACAGGGCTTCAGTGTAGCTTCAAAATTCAGGGTGAAGTTGCACAAACACTTCTCCCCATCAGCAAAGCTGCTTTAAGCCTTTCCCGTTGGCTCCTTCTCTGCCTCCCCTTCTGCTGCAGTTTGTGGTCTCCATGGTGCAGATCAAGCTGGTTTTGGGGGCTGTGCTGCAAGCAGGACAGATGTAATTATCCAGATTAAGAAATTCGAAGCACAACAAACCTTCAGGTTATAGTTTTTCTTAACTCTGATCATTTGCTGATCCAATTTATAGCACAGCTCTCGTGTTAAGGTGAGTGAGGAACCAAACGAAGGCAGGGAGGAGGAAGGGCCAAGACCTCTGCTGCTTCAGCCTGAGGAAAATGCTCTTCTGCCCTCAGGGGTGAGTTGTTTTTCTAGATGCCACCCAAAATTTTCTTCAGCTCTGTCATTAAGACATAAATATTGGTGATACAGTCTTTTGTGCATGTGGGGTTAGATAACCTCAAAGAGAGTAAAGTTCCTTGATATCCAGGTGTCTTTGGATTAATGCTGTCTTTTCAATGCAATGTGGTTTTATTGTTCCTAGCCAAGCTGTTCGACACACCTGTGTGCAACAGTTTTTGGAGACAAACTTCTACATCTGTGGGAGCAGCTGCCTCTGTCAGGATGTGGAGGGAGTGATGAGTGGGGTGAGGGGTCCTGCAGCAGCCGAAGGACTTGCAGTGTGGAGCTGTGGCCACCACCACTGAGCACCGCAGCCTGTATCTAACCAGAACCGGTCCTAGGAAAATATCCTTTTAAAAAATTTTTTTTCAGGGTAATCCTATCATGTGCCTCACAGGAGATGAAAAGCAGCTTGGGATGTCTCAGATTCTTCTGTTGCCAGTATATTCAAGACCACTGGAGGATTTTTTTCAAGTAGCTCGAAATAAGTTACAGTTCCAGGTGTCTCTTGTTGTTTTTATTACAAATGAGTTTGCAGGCCACCTGGAACAGATCAAACGTGACTACTGGGAGCTGTCACTGGGGGTGAGGCGCTTCTGGAAATGCTGCTGCTGCTGTGTATATTATGAGAGCAAGGCAGCAGAACTGACCTGTGCACTGCAAAACCTGGTTGACATTGTTGAACAGAAGAGGGGAAAAATAAATCATTTTTAAACAAAATTGGAAATGAAAGCTGAAAGAATGCTGTGTGTCCCTAGCAAGGGGAAAAAAAAAGGCATGAAAAGAATACTCATTTATGACAGAACATATTGAAAGTCCTGAATATTTGTTCTCAAATACAAATGATGAGCTGGCTCAAAGACCTGTCTGATCTGGGCTCCCGGATGTTTCATTGTTATGTTTTCCTTTTAACATATTTTTTATATCTTTAAATATTGGAAGGTGAGGAGAAATTTTTTTTTTTTCAAATTGAAATCTCAAAGTAGTAGAAAGCTAGCACAGTTTTGAATCTGCAGCTGTAGAAGACCAAACCTGTTTTTTTTTTTCTCTGCTAGGGAACAACATGAAGACGGAGGAGTTGGGCAAAGAAAAGAAAATTTTCACCACTTCAGTTCATAACCAAAGCAGCTTTCAGCTCCCAGCTCTTAAGGGTGCTGGGAGCCTCCTTAGTGCCAGGAGTGATACCAACTTAACCAATAAAGCCCCTGCTTTGCTCCCCGTCATCCCAAGTGCCCATGGTTACTTCTTCTGCAGAAGTTTCTGCTTCTCCAGATCTTCTACGCTGCAGCTGTAGTTGTTCCTCAACCCAATTCTGTCAAAGAGATCCTGTTAATTTGAGCACTTTTAATAGTAGAGGTTTTTGGTTCCCTTTTTCAACCTGGATGATTTTGACAGACTGTGGAAGTGAGTGGGCAGGGGAATGAGTTACACTTGGACAGATGGTCCTTTAACTCACAGTGCTATTACTACTTCTATGGTGGTGCTGTGATACTGTAAGAAACCTGGTGGTGATCATAGCTCTCTACAAAGAGATAGAAATAAATCCTGTCCTGGAAAGATCTTGCATTACTATAAGACAAAGTATCCAAGAGAGGGAAGAAGCTGAGGCTACATGGGTGAAATGACACGTTCTCCTCAGCACCACAACGCAAGAATAGAGTCCAGATCCTGTAGGGAAGCCCCAGTAAGGACCTCACAGCTTTTTCAGACAGATTCAAGAGTTTTAGGACTGTGTTGGCTTCTCTCAAAAGTTAATCATGAAGTAATCTCTGGCCGTGCTCCCCTCTTGGGAGCAATCCATGTAAACACACCTTTGGGTGGCAAAGCCAGATCAGTCCTTGCTTACTTCAGAGTTTGGCAATAATTTCAGGGAAGAATTTTTTTCTTCATGTCCAACCTAAACCTCCCCTGGTGCAACTTCAGGTCATTTTCTCTTGTTTATCACTTGTTCTTTGGGAGAAGAGACTGATTCCACCTCACTCCAACCTCCTTTCAGGTTACATTGCAATGCATATGATATTTCCCTAAAAATTCTTGAGGACCATGTAGTTTTCCTATTCTTCTGGAGCATGACAAGGTGCTTTCCCAGGTAATGCCAGGTGATAAGCCTTTTGTAGGTGTTGTAAGTGATGAAACTGTTGAAGCTTAGCTGAGGACTTGTCTATCAGCAAAGAGGTACAATAGAGGAGGAGAAGAGCTGGACACTAAAATTAGGAGACTGTAATCTCTGGTTTTGGAACCTGTTACACAGGCCTGAATTGCCCAGTGATTTATCAGATTACAGAGACTGCTTCAAAGTAATTGTAATAATTGAATATTTGCAAAGAGCTGGAAAACCAAACACAGAATTCAAATCACTGTGTGGAAGAACAACATCAAACTGTGGCCCTTCTGCTCTCATCTGCTGTTTGTGGTAGGAATCTGGGGAGTGATGGCAGGAAGCTCTTTTGGATAATTCCCTATGCCTCTCCTGATGGCAGTGAAGAGAGAGGCACTGCTGATAGGATCTGGCCTGCCCAGGTTAGTCCAGACCCTTCAGCAAGTCCAAGAACTGAATTCAGTTCTACATCTGTTCATTTAGTCACAAAGCCACTGCTTCCTGCAGCCAGCTGAGCTCTTCCAAACACGGTGAAACAAGTTTGACTGTATTAAAGGGATGCCAAAATATGAATGCAATGGATAATATTCTAATTCTCTTTGTTGTGCCACAGTTTGGTGGTTTAGGGTGTTTTGTGGGTGTTCTGTTCATTTTTTTTTTCTTATACTAGGTTACCCACTATATAGAATTAACCAGAATGTATTATCCTGCCCTAATAGCTGATTGATCATTTCTTCTTCAGTCATTAATTGTCTGACCCTAGGAAATGACTCCATGTTATCAGGGAAGAGGTTAAACCTTGGTTAGATTAGGACAGGAAATTCTTTGGCAGGCATGTGTACCTGACATACCAATCCAGACACATCGACGACTAAAAGGGGAATGGGAATAAGCACAACAAATATCATATCCCAACAGCTTACTCTGGGTGGTTTCAGCTGTTTAATTAAACTAATACTATGTGATGCTGTTCACAGGGTTTTCTTCTTCCTTTGATAGTCCAAAGCCAGTAAAATAGGCTGTGGTGGTTGAACAATTATGCAATTAATGGCTCAATGTGGTTGGCAAGTGTATTGCTAGGGAGATAGTCAAAATGATTTGGTTGTTTTATTTTTTTCATTAGTGCTGTAATTCAAGGTGGGTCCCAAAGAGTATTGTAGTTCCTGCCTTGTTTGCTGTCATCTCCACTCTAGATGTTGAAGAGAGAGAACCTCGTTCGTGTTGTTTCGAGAGCGTAAAGGAAGTGGAACAGAGGACATTTTAGTGTATTGATTTTTCACTTCTTTTTTTTTTTTTTTTTCTATCTTCCTAAAGCATTTTCTGGCCTTTTAAATTTTCTCTATCAATCGTGTTCTTCTTATTATTGTTGGAATATTAATAGGATGTTCTATATAAGTCTTTCCCTTATTATATAATGCCTTTAGTCAGACTGTAGTCTATAATTATTTTCTGCTCCTGCTTTTGTCTGTAAACACCAGCATGAGATTTTCTCTTAACTCCTTCACAGTAACACGACTGTGATTTTTATTTCCAAGGAGTATCAGCTGGGCAGATTGAAACCCTCCTACCTACCATGAGATAGCACGTGTCTCTCCATGACTCTTGGAAAGCCCGTCCTCAGGAGCTGCTGAGGTGGTGGTTCATACACCAGCGCCTGGTAAAACCAGCAATACCCAGCACAGCTTTGCTGGGCTTTGTCTCCTGGAGTTGCAATATCTCTGTGCCAGGAAGGCAGGTGGACACGCTGTCAGAGCTGTTCCCCAGAGTCATGGCCAGATACCATTGCTCCAGGCAAAGGCTCCACCGACCTCCTCACACAGCGGAGAGTGTGGTTTGAAGTGAACAAGTTCAGGGTATGAATGAGCTAAAGCAGGCAAAGAGACCTGCAGATATGTGAGTTTTCTATAGAAACTCATCATAGGAACAGCAGTAAGTGGCTTCATGTTAATAAACAAACACACAAGACAAGATCAATTAGTCAAAATTATGTGGCTCATTTGTCATCTACAGTATAGGGGAATATAGGTGATGCTATACTTAAAGATGTCTTAAAACACATTCCTACAGCGCTGTCCAGCCACTCCATAGTCAAGATGTATCTTGAGGAAGCCGTATCCTGACGCGTCTTAAAGCTTAGCCTTACAATTTCCGTGCCTTTGTCTTCTAACTGCCGCTTTCACAAAAATAGAGAATCCATCTGGTTGTAAGCAAAGGTAACAGACATCCTACAAAGAGTGAGTAATGCCTCTTGCACCCCACTCCACCCCAATTAGCCCACCACGCTTCACGGCATCCAGCGTCCCGAAAATAAACCCTCCCCATCGCCGCTGGCGAGCTGGTGTCTGCAGCGAGAGGATGAAAACAGACCCGTGGTCCCACAAAACTTCCCAGGAAATCTCACAGAACTTGGGAAGCATCTGCTTCCAAGCGAACTCCCCTTCCCTTGACCTGAGCTATATTTGCAATTCCACTTTTGCAATTAGCAGGGAGCCTCCGGGTGAATGGCATTTAACTTACAGGCTTTGAGGGACTTGTTTGCTCGATGCCGAGGCTCCTGTGCAAGACGTGCAGTGATTCTGTGTTTTAATGACATGTCAGAGCCACAGCCTGGGGCAGCAGAAATCCATGGACATGGGGATTCTCTGCATTTAATGTTTTGGGGTTTTTTTTCAGGATTTAGGGTATTCACAAAAATTTCCTGAAAAAGGTGTCATTTTCCAGGATATAAAGTTCTTGCTTTTGGGAAATGAAATTTCTGTTCTTCCTCTTGTCCTGGGAGACAGACTAGGAAGTGAAAATGGATGAGTTTGGACTCTGCGACTTGGCAGGATTGAAAAAGCAGGTTAATTCCTCAGGAATAATAATAATAATAAAATCAAACTGACATAAATACTGTGAATGTGACCCTGTGGTTTCCCCTCACTCTGTTCCCTGGGTGTGAAGGACTAGGATAGTTTTGCCAAGGTGCTCTGTGAAATCTGGGGCTATGCTGCCGTGCACCCCAACAATTTAATTTGTTCTCATTTCAGAGTTTGTACACCCACCAGACCAGCCTCCTGATCCTGCTCTCGCTCTTTTCCTGCTTCATTAGCACAAGTTTAGACTTCATTTTTTGGCAAAAGCTGCATGGATGCTGCTGGCTGACGCCCCTCGAGCCCCTCATTTAAAGCATTGCCTGGGGGTCACAGGTTTGATGCTGAGCACATCTTATGTGATTAAATAAATATTCAGATGATGAGCAAAACCCTTGTGTGGAGAAGCATCTCTGTAGGGTTGTGCTAATGATGAGTGAGTCACATCATTTAGACTAACTGATCATGCCTTGTGTGTCTGCTTATTAAGCTAAACAGCTTGCTTCTGCTCCTGCTCTATGTTTATATAGCAAAGGAGTTGCAGGAACTGAAGAAATGCTCAATCCACAGAAAAGTTTGGTGGGATAACACCAAAGGGCTAGCCTGGAGAAGAATCAGATGATCAGATGGCTGCACTGTGGTTATAGGAGAAGTAAGATCAACTGCTTTGAAAGAAACAAACAAACCAAGCAACAAAAAAAAACCAAACAAAAAACCGCAAACAAAACAAACCCAAACCAAACCCAAAACAAACCAGAAAAGGTTCTGAGAGAATTTGCTCTACTTCTACCCCTTTGAAAATGGTCACATTGGTTTCAGTTTATGAAGCCGCCCCTGGAAAGGACCATATGTGGTACAGCAAGGCTGAAACAGCCTGGCTCTCAGGTTTGTTGCTTTAAGACAGACAAAACAGCAACAGAAAAAAGCAGCAAGTTATGGCATCTGTATTTTGATTGGTTTTTTGTTTGTTTGTTGGGTTTTTTTGCAGATATCAGGATGACAATTCAAAGAGACTTTGCTGATTGACGTAGAGTAATCAGACCAAACTGCGCTGGATTTTAACACTGAGGACGCAGTTTAGTTATACCTGAATCTCCACCGTTGTTCACCCTCCGCTCCAGGGTTTTTATTTTCACCACTTTTCTTCTTCTAAAGGTACCAGAGAGATCAGAAAGGGGAGAGTCACTGAAGGACAATTTGGGATTTGACTCACGGGGATCCGGACAATGTGAAGATGACTAATGTAGCTATTTCAGGTGTAAGAAAACACTGCTAGTAGACAGCGAGCAACCTTACCCTTGATTCTTTCTCACAGGGCTCAGTGGATGTGTAGATGGTTGAGCTGTTTGATTTCAAATGTCTCCTCTCAAGAGCTGTGAGCAGAGCAAGGCCAGATCCTCGGCTGGCGAGCAGAATCCTCGTGTGGACGGGTTTCTCTGAAGCGCTCTGTAGATGACAAATGAGTCGCATCATTTTGACTAATTGATCTTGTCTTGTGTATTTGTTGTTTAACATGAAGCCACTTACTGCTGTTGCTATGATGAGTTTATACAGGCAAGAAGGTTGCAAGTAGTTAACAAGCAGGTTTCTGTTGGACTGGAATGGTAGGGGATAACCATTTTCAGGTGGTTTTGTGCTCATGCAATGAAAACAGCAATTTGTATTTTCTTAAACTATTTTTTTTAATGGCAAGCTACGTTGTGACTTGTTCCCAGTAGTCACTGCTTGGGGTCACCAGAGAAAGTAAAGCTGTGGTCGTGTCAGTGTTACCAAGCTTTTGGACTAGGCTTGGTGCCACCACCTTCAGGGATCTAACTCCAGCGTTGCACCGAACGTAGCTGGTTGTTACAAACTCCTTTTTCAATCTGTATCAGTGTTTTTCTAACTTCTAGTACCTAGGAGCATTTTTATTCCAGAGTTCAAATTGTTGGCTCTCCACTGGCCAAATGGATGTCTAGCTGCAGCTTCCCATGGCTCCCAGGCCAGGGTTTCAGGCTGCTCAGGGGTGGCAGATGAGGCACAAGCTGTTGTTGTGATACATTATGTACTGCTCCTGCTGTGGGAGCTATGGGTGTGGAGGGACAGTTGGGCGTTCCTGGAGTTGGCTCAACCCATCTGGAGGTTGAGGTGGCTCTAAGGGTGCCCAGTTCTCTTCTACGTGGCTTAGAAAAGCTGTATCTGCCAGGTAGGTGCCCAGGGTTAGGGATGGTGATTCTGGGGTTTTTTTCTGTTGATTCTGGTTTTTATCTCTTTCCAGACACTGCTCTGGACCTGAACAGTGAACAAATCAGTATTGTCAAGAAAAGACATGTGAGAGGAAGCTATGCTAAGGTGGAAAAAAACCCTGGCATCCTCTTTTCTTTCATGCTCTTTGGCAGGACAGTGATGTGTTTGACAAGCACCACAAAGTCTTGCCAAACAGGTTGTTAGAGAAGTAATGAGTAGCAAATCACAGTTTTCCAGTTTTGAACCTCCTCCCCCCCACCTTGAAGAGGAAAGATGAACCAAAGTGGTGTGAAGAATTTATTATCCAATGCTAAAATCAACACAGAAGCCAAGAAAAGCCCATGGAATAAAAAGGAAGCGTGACAATCCTCTCTGTATCTTCTTTCTCTTTTGATTCTTCCTTTCAAATGACTGATATATTTCAAAGCTCGTAGAACCAGTTTTGCTTTGTTTTCCAGGTAGCTAAATCCTTCAGAAAATAGCATTGCTTTTCATGAAGGGACAACTGTGACCAAAGAGGTTTGAAACCTTGACCACATGTAGTATCTTTCCTAAAATGTGAAATGGTTAAAAAATGTCCACAAGCAGAAAGTGAATTCAAAACTGAGGCATTCAGAGAGAACTTCAATCCTGTGTGGAGCTCAAGACGTAGATTTAAGCAATTGTATTTAGCTGCAGAAGCAGGATTAATCTCAGTACATTTAAACACACATTGACAACTGAATTGCTTATCACGAGGTGCTGGAAAAGAAGTTGAAATCTGTTTTCTTTCATGAATTTTTGGACTTTTCTCCTCAATTAATCAGGTCAGAGACTTAAAAGCATTTTACATGGATTCTGAAGCTGACTGAATTAAAGGGGCATGAGCAGTTTATAAAGAACAAGCTGTACACACTTATTTTCAAACTCATACTTCTTCCATAGGTTGTGAATGGAGAATTGAAATGGGCTCTGATGGCAGGTCTGTAATAAGCCCGGAGAAGAATGCAATGGGAGATGGCAGAAAAGCTCAAAGTGCTGATGTGAAATACTGTAGCCCCTGCCCAGTTGGGCTGGTTTGGAGCTAGAAAAGGCCAGGGTCTTGAAACCATTCACGGTAGGTGCACGTTGGCTGCTGAGATATTGCTGTAGCCTTGGGGACGGGATTGTGCAGCACAGAACGGTATTTGACACGAAATGAAATTGCAGAAAAATTTAAGAGTGGTCAGAAACACTCAGTTTGAGTCATTAAGAAAAATTAACGATATAACATTGAAGAGAACTAGCAGGAATGGAATGTATGAGGGTGCTGATGTAGGATGTAAGACATTTTTTTCCCAATGCTGGTTCCTACCTGAGTGCAGCTGTGCTCATTGCCAAGCCCCAAATCAGTCCAACCACAGGCTCCTTGACACTAACCTTGATTCCTCCAGCATGAAAATGACTGAAGATGTGATTCAACTGGATAAGTCCAGAAGAATTATCTTCATCACAGTGCTTGGTATCACGCTAAATACAATTGAACAGCCTGAGCAGGAGGAGATGTACAACAGGAGGCAACTGTGGTCCATAGCTGGCTGTGCTCTCAGGGTGACACTCACTGATGTAAGACACACAAAGCCTTTGGTGGAAAACTTTAGTGACACGTAGCATCTTTTCAGGGATACATTATCCATGCTACCTTTCATGGCCTGTATAGACAGCTTACAGGCTTTTTTTTTTTTTTTCCTACTGGTTTTCAATGGTTTCTTTGATGGAGAATCCTGGCAGGTTATTTCCATCCTGCTTCAATATTGGTTTTAGCAACAGGAAGACTTTTACTGTCTGAATTATTAAACAAGGCTTCAAATATTGAAGAGTTAACATTCTTTTAGTTGTTAAATTTGTACTGGAACCACCTGGCAGTCATGGTGCCGACTGTTCGCGCGTGTATCTGTGTACCAGCGGGGCTGGCTCCGCTCTGTGAGGCACCCTCAAAAGCAGAACCTGCCTCCCACCCCTCACTTCTTACAGCTCCTGCCCTGCACAAGGGGAAGAGCTTTCTTCTCAGAATACGTGACTTTGCTATTGATCACCTAGGAAGCAAACCTGTGCCAATGAGCCTAAAGGGTCAGGCTGATCAAAAGAATAATAGACGGGTTGATGTCGAGGGTTTCTTTTTTTTCCCTTTCTGTTGCAGTTTTAACTAATGTGATTCATTAAAATTGGAAGGTAGGTAAATGACAAAACCTTGTTTCAGTGCTAACTTCTGGGGGACAAAAGCTATCCCTGTTCATCCCCTGAGCAAACATCGGAGCACTGTGAAGGGAGCGCTAAGAAGAGCTAATGGTGTTCAGAGGTGAGGTGTCCTCACCCTCCTTCTCTCCCCTTGGCATTGCCCATGAGGATGATGTCCCATCCCTGCAAACATTCCAGGTCAGATGGGACTCCGAGCAACTTGCTACAATTGAAGATGTCCCCGCTCACTGCAGCGGGTTTGGACTAGTTGAGCTTTAAAGGTCCCTTCCAACCCAAACCAGTTTATGATTCATTCAACGTGCAACTGCAATCGCTGTCACCAGTGAAGCGCACGCCCAGCTGGTCACCCTCCTTCCAGGAAGCGATGGGGAAGAAAACAGGGTGAATGTTTACAAACCTGGCCGTAGAAATCGTGTTGTCCGAGCCCAGCTGCGGCCCCTGGTTCCTGTTGCTGCAGCGTGATGGCGGCACGGTACGGAAACGCTCCAGAGCTTTGTTTTCCAACTGGATGGAACTGGGCTGCTGAGCTGCAGCAGTTCTGCTGCACTCGGTGTCAAATCCACCCTCTGAAATGGAGTAAGAAAGTAAATATTCCGCTCCAAGTGTCTATATTTCTAAGGGGGAAATGACATTTCATAAATACTCCACTCTGCTGTTCTCAACATCCAATTTTCTATATTGGATTCATTCCTCAAATCTACTTACTCAGTTCAGAAGACTGAAATGCTAATCTAACAAGTCCTGCAGTTTTATAAGCAGCGTGTAGCTTTTCATTTAATCTGACAGTTGCATTTAAATGACCCTGCAGCTTTAGGGCATCGAGGCAACCGTTATTTCATGGTAACATTTCCATACAATAATAAATAATTCTATGCACGATAACTCTTGAAAGGAAATAACGTGCATATGGTATAGTTGGTATCAACAGTTGAACAAATGTGTGCTCTTAGGAAAATTTGTCTACAAGCACCACAGGAAACCTCTTTTCCCAGAGGCCAGATATCAACCGTGCAGGAAAACCGAGCTGCTGTTAACGATAGTTCCCTATTTCCCTGGTCTGCAGAGAAGCAGCCTCTTTGACCTCTACATTGGGACTGCCAGAAAAAAAAAAAAATAGAAATTCCAGTTAATGACAGTTCTGGTAGATTTTTAGCATTTGCAATTTTGAAGCCAGTGAAGAGTCTGCTCAGTGCTCCACTGAGCAGTTGTCAGTTGTTAATCAGCCAAAGTCAATTAGTGTTTTTGCTACGGGTTTACTCAGCGTATGACAGCACCGGATGGTTCCATGGGACTAGAAAGCAGCTGAAAAAATGGGAAAGAAACATTTCTAGAAATTCCTTGGGTTTGTGCTTTAAATTCAGGACACTTTGGACAATTTCCACCACAGTTTGTAAATGGAAAGTTATAACCAGTCCAAATCAGCCATTTTTTTTAGTGTTCCAAAACTACCGGCCAGAAGCACAGGGCAGATGGTTTATCCTCAGAATGGTCGCCTTTAGTTCTTCACTCAGGGGTAACTTGTTGGGTAGGAGATTGCCCTGTAGATGAGCATGGGAGTACCCCAGTGCTTGCAAACCACCTTTGCCTCGACACACTCTTTGTCTGGTCATCTGTTGTCACTTTGCACAGAGTAGCCATGGGTGATACTGGGGAATGTGAAGGGGCTCCTACGTATGGACAATGGGCAGTAAGGGCAAAAAATGTCTCCCTTCTGTCAGAAGAAATGTGGAGTAACTTCGTTTGAGGTCTACAGATCATAGAATCATAGAATGGCTTGAGTTGGAAGGGATCTTAAAGGTCAACTAGTTCCAACCCCCCTGCCCTGGGCAGGGACACCTCCCACTAGAGCAGGTTGCTCAGAGCCTCATCCAGCCTGGACTTAAACACTTCCAGGGATGAGGCTCCACAACTTCTCTTAGCAAACAGTTCCAGGGTCTCACCACCTTCCGAGTAAAGAACTTCTTCCTAAAGTCTAATCTGAATCTATCTTGCTCTAGTTTAAAACCATTGCCCCTTGTCCTATCACCACAGGCCCTTCTTTGCACCCAGCGTTGGACTAGAGAGCTCTTGATGTCCTGTCCAGTCTCAGATACCCCATGATCCTAAGGAGGTGGGAGGAAAGGGACAATTCACGACTTTTTGAAACTCTGAGAAGAAATATTGTGTGGAGTTTTAAATAAAATGTGAGTTGTTGTGGTTCTCCAGCTCAACTCTCCTTCTAGAGACTGAAATCAATTAACTTCCTTCCTTCTGTCCTATTTTTAAGAAATGAGCTTTCACAGTTATGAAAGTTAAAATTTTGGTTCAAAAACTGAAACTTTGGTTTAAAAGTTTTAATTTTGTTCTCAAGTTCATCCGTTTCTCTCAGGAGATGTATTCCACGAGCACTGAATAGACGAATGTACACAGATAATGGCAATTCATTAACTGGATGAAATGTGGGGGACTTTCTTTCTTCTGTTTTGTTGACACTTCCTTTCATATGGAAAACCCGGCGCCAAGTTTTCATCTATTCATGTTGTGTCACCTCTTGTAAAAGTCAATATGTCACTATTTTCTGTATGTCAGCTGAGACTGATGGGAGTGCTGACTTAAAAGACAGGTCAGAAAGGCACTGGGAAAAAAAAAAAAAAAAGCAACAACCTTTGCTAAAGCAGAGTGATGCTAAATGTCACAGAACAAAGATTTAGATGCAATTTAGAGAGCTGACATGCAAAATGTGTACACTGTGGAGTTCAGAGACTTGGTTAAAACTTAACAAAGTCTGGGACATTATACCCAGACACCTTATTATTGCCTCATTCTCCTCCAAAGCTCCAATATATCTTCTAAGACACGGAGATCTCTTTTAGCAGCGGTACTGCAGGTCTACAGCATCTAGTGCAATACTCAGTGGTGTTTTGCAGAGCGTTATTCAGCCTTTGCCATCTTCTGGAAGTGTATCTGCTCTTATCCATTTCAGGATACTCTGGTTTTTTTACATTAGCCCATTATCCCCCCATGGATTCAGCCTAAAAGTTTGGCCTAAAGCTGCTTTTGGCTCCCCAGACCGTCATTAGAGGAGCCTGAGGAGAGAGCAGAGGCACCGACTGGACGCGCTTCAGACCTGGGAATTCTGTGCTGGCGTCGGTCCCATCTCCCTTCCCGTCTCTTGATATTTTTTAAAATTCATGCAGTGCTATAATGGGGCGGAGTACTCCAGAAATCCATACTGCAGCTTGTCTTTAATGGGTGGAAAGTTTAGCCTGAGAGCTGAGCTGAAAAAGCCTCATTCATCCGAGTCATTGTCATCACAAAGACCCAGCCTCCCTGCGGTGACTGGGATGGAGGAATTAGGATGCAGATATCTCTGCCTGTCACTCTCTAGAGGTCACTATTTTGGATGGATGAATTGTGAACCAGAGTATCTGCCTGTGTAGGGTTTAAGACCTGATTTTTGTCTGTTCTTTCCTGTGACCTCTATTGTTATGCCCGTATTGTTGCTTCAGTGCTGGAAATCAAAGGCAAGCACAGACTAAAAATACTGTGAGCAAAAAAAAAAAGAAGAAAAAAGCTTTAATAACTTGGTTTTACCTTTGCATTTCAAAGGATCTGTCACATCATTCGAAGAGCCACACGTTTTTAGAGCTAATGCCACCCTGTACCTGAGACACTCTTTTATTCATACGAAAAATTATTGATTTTTTAAACTGAATTCAAGTGAAAATACAAGTGAACTAGATACTCTGCAGTCCCGTAGTGTGCTGTAGAATCCTTCAGTTCTAGGTTACTTGATTTTATATATATATTATCTATGTATATGCATAAAATGTATCCAGCCTTGCCTGGAAATGTCAGAAGTATCGTTACCTGGGTGTTCAGTGCCCACTACGAGACGAGTTGGCTGCTTTCCGCCGTGCTTGATAGAGACCTGTTCCCATCACAGATCTGTCATCACAAGGGTTGTGAAGTGACAGCAGCTCTGCAGAAAGGCTCACGGGTCGAGGAGAAGACACGCTGGAGCCTCTTGCTTCTCTCAGATGTTCCTCTGGTCTAAACGAATCGCACGGAGGTTACGAAGCCGGGCTCTCTCCTGGAAACACACAAGTGGAGATCTTCATGGCAGGCCTCCAGGCAGCTGGAGCAGCTTTCTGGTCAGGTACGTCCAGATTTCTCCTGGTGAGGTATCAGAGAGATGTCCTTCACTAACCACTTTCAAGGCATCTGTTTCTCTGAGCGCTCAGGACTTTTCTCAGATTTCCAACCAGGTCTTTGTGCTCGTAGAGAAAAAGTCATTATTTCAGAAAGATTTCCTGGATATTAATGTAAGATTTTATGAGATATGATTTATAGGTGGATGATTTCGTTTCTAGTTCTATGCTGCACCTTTTTTGGAAAGTATGAAAATAAAGTAAACATGTCAAAACTATTTAAACCCAAAAGATTCTACTTTTAGCTGCTTCTGATATTCCGAGTTTCTCCTGGGGAACTTTGAGGGCCTTACATCCATGATTTTAAGGACTTTGATCAACACAACAGTTTGAATAACTGTGAGTGACAGCAGTAATTATTTAAACTATTGCACTGTGTAGCCCCACCTTCCCTTTAATGGTTCAGCGAAGAATATATGTATCATATTAGCATAAATTTAATTTACTGTCTCGTATAAAATGCAAATCAATAAGGCTAAACTTTAAGTAGCATTCATTTAGTTTTCCACGCAGGGTAAGGAATCTTACCAAGGGTAAGGGGTAAACAAATCAACATAAATCTACGAGTGATTTGAATTCATTTGTGAAGACAGAGCACAGTCCTTCTAAGTGTCCCCTTTAGGGGTCTGGCTGATGCTGTTTTAGGAATTTTAAATTGCCTGTTCTCTATCTGCTGGTTTTCATCAAATGTACTGTGATGCAGCTCCTCTCAAGTGCCTTGCTAGAAACCCTTATTGAAATATATTTTGAGCTCTTTAGCAATGCCAGCGAACAGTAACTGAAGGTGGGAATTCCCAAAGTATTTTCAATCCAAGGCCAAGATCTAGCTTCTGCTTTCTGATATCTTAACTCCTCAGTGGACGATCTGTCCGCTTCCTTGGGACAATTAACCCAACAGCACTTATCGCAGCTACGGGTGTCAGCAGCCAGCATCGTATCAGCATCTCGGAAGTTCGTAGCCTTCAACACTCAAACCACTCCTGTAAAAGGCTGCTCTCCTGCACAAAAAATCTCCCCTCAGAGCCTTGTTTTCTGGGAAGTCTGGGAAAACAAACAGGCTTTGAAGTATGCCCTGAAAGTCTTCCCAAACTGTAAGTCAACTGCGACTTTCTGCAACACGACAAGAGTTTAACATGATTCCTATGTTTATATATACATACTTTAAGTCAGAGTTCTCTGTTTATCATAGAATTTGAGAAACAAAAGTCTCCTGCCTTTGATTACCTGGAAGAAAACATTTTACAGACGCCTCTCTAGAATTCTAAGGGTTTTTTAAAGTCATCTGCTTTTTTTAAAGATGGAAGTTCAAGGGAAATAATTTCAAAGAACCTCAGAGGAGAGAAACCGAAGTTGGCATATCTTCTCATTTGTGTATTCTTTAGCTTTTCTTTGAACGAAGAGAAAGTTTTGTTGTTTTGTGTAGACGGAAGAACTGAAATGGAAACTGCCAGAGATGTAAATCACCTCCAAAGGAATGAAGACTTGTTCTATCACCTGCTGAAATCGACGGGTTATAGCCTCTGCTTCATTTCAGAACTGGACCTGGACGTCGGGAACACGAAGGGAATTGTAAGCAGAGGTTAAAGGCAGCATATAGTGGGTAAACCTCTTCAACCTCATCAGCTCTCTATTAAAGATGCTATTCAAGGCGAGGCATTTGAATAAAATCTCTTGGGGAAACTTCAGCGAGACTGAAATGTTGATAAAAAATGATGGAAAAGTGTCGTTTTGTTCATTTTCACCAGTTTTAACTACACATTGCCATCTGTGTTCAAAGCGCTGTTCTGCCATCATTAGCCTTTTTTTTGAAGGTGATGGAAATGCCTAATAACATCCAGGAGATTTTCTAGGATTGGAGGATAATTTCTAGCTGCAACTTGCTTTCTTAATGCGCAAATAACGATTCTGGAACAGGAGTCATCAAAAGTCAGATTCTGCAATCCCTTTCGCCAGGAATCACTTGGCCTTTGAAACAGCCACTTTAGGAATTTGCTGCTTTTCTTCAGGGCTCCAGTTAGAAACAATTACTCCAAAAAGGCTGCACCTTCATTGAAAATGGTTTGTTTTATTCATCCGTTGCGAAATATAATCTGCAACAGCAGCGAGAGACTTTATAAAACAGTCTGCATGAGGTCTCTCCGGTCATTTCTGCTTAAAACATAATCTTAAAATATTGCATCATGTCGAACTTGCAAAAATAAGAAAGAATTTTAATTAATTCAGAGAAACAGATTGATAGCCTTTCATTTACCATTACCATGCTTACAGTTCCCTCATTCTGTGGCACCTCCTGAACCGTTTGCCGCGATATGACACGATAATTTCAAACAGGATGAAGTGATTATATTCTCTAATTTAGAACAGGGCTGCATCATGGGAAAGCAGATTATCAGACAAAATGGTGTGTCAGCTTTACTCAGGAGAAAGGAGAATCGTATAGATTATTTTTCCTTCAGATCTAATATCTGCTGTTCACAGTAAGCGACTATATTTTCTGATTAGTCATAGTTAATTTTCTTTCTGTTTTCGACAGATTTTCCTGATTTTCATGAAAAAAATCGTGTGTTATTGCGTTATCTAGAAAGTCAACTTCTGTTTTAACGTCGTCTCTCAATTTAATTTATTTGTGCCTTCATCTAACTCCACTTTTTTTCCCAACGTATTTAGGACTCAATGACTTGAAGAATCTCCTCCAGAATGCTTAAATGGAAGCATTTGACAGCTCATTTTGGTCCTCTCTAATCCAATCTTCTCCAACCTGCACAGAAGATCCACGCTTCTTGTTTAATAGTCTGGATCAAGCCAGACGCTCTCTGGCTTTAAGCTGTTGAAAGGCAACAGTGGTATGAAGTGCCTTTGATAAACATGAAGCGATTTATTATTATGATCATAATACAAATTTAAGAAGGATAGGTTTCCAAAGATCATCCTTAATTAGTGAACTGAATTGTATCAGCGGACCAATGGTCAAAAAGCACATTTTTCCTTAGTGTCCTCACTGCTTACTGTCTTCCTGACTCTCATAGTTACCACCTTGCCCTCTTGCATTTGATGTTTGATCAATATTATCAGAAACCTGATCTGGTTGCCATTGCAATGACTGCAAAACTTTCTTTGTTTTCACTGGAAACATGACCGGCTTCAGATTTTTGCCTTTTAATTAACAAGAGGTTTTAAAGATGAGTCTCATTATATCTGGCTTCATTTGATCTGTGTGGTGACCCTTTCTGGTGCTCTCAGGGACGTGTTGCAGAGGAGAGCCCTTTCCGTGGGGTTGAAGGGAGCGAAGCAGCAGCAGAATAAAAGAACCAGCTCTGAGGATGTCCCAAGAAGAACAAAGAATATGACTAATTAGATTACTTTATGGCAGCGTTTAATCTTTTCAAATTAATTGAGATTTGTTTTCCATCTCCCTTCCCTGGTGGTTTCCCTGAGCCATTCAACAGCAGTGTATTCTTTGTAGATGTTGTTCCCAAGACTGAATAAAAACCCTTGTGAAAATGTCTAACCATCAGACTTTGCTAATCCACTTTTGCAGATTAATGTCTAAATGGAACGGCGGTGTTTGTCCAGCCAGCGTACCCAGCATCCTCTCTGCTGTTTTCAATACACCTTCATATAATCACTGGTCCCAAAGAAAGGATTAGTTCGTCATTTCTTAAGATTAGTTCATCTTCTTTAAATCCTTTTTCAATGAATCTTTGAAATTAAGACAAATGTTATAAATAGGAGATTTAATTAACGACATAATTTTTAGTGTTTATTTCCTTTTAGGTTGAGTTTGGTCTCTCTGCTTTCTAAAATCTCTGGAGATTATTCAGTTTCTCTTGCAATCTTTTCATCTCATCTATATGAAATATTTAAACTTCCAACATTTAATAATGATGAAGAAGATCAAGATTGGAGCTTACAGCAACTTCAGGGAAATTCTTTCATTTCAGCCAGTGATGGCCTGAGAGCATTGAAGTTACAAAATCAACATTCTTCTCTTTCCTTTAAGGTACTATTTCTTTGTTGCTCCTTTGTATTGAATTTTATTTTATTTTATTTTTTTTTTTTGTTCTTACCATATTTCAGACTTGCTGGCTAAAAGATCCAGATTTTACCTGGTCAATAAACCACTGTTCTTTATGTTATTTGTTTTGAGATCTGGATTTAGCAGTGACCTCAGCCTGTGGTGCATGACAGCGCCTGGGCCAATGCAGATGACAGTGTGAAACCTGTAGTTCCGAAAACCCAGTTCTAAGTGGATTGCAAAAAACCCACAGCAAATGCTGTCGGAGATCTGAAAACACAACTGAGGTCCTCAAAGTCCCGGTTCATCCCTCTCCTAAAATGGTCCATGGACTTGGTAGTGTTGGATGAATGATTGGACTCAATGTTCTTAAGGGTCTTTTCCAACTTAGGTGATTCTATGTCCCTTATTTGAAACGGACAAACGGTTGTTTCTAACATGAATGGGTTTCATGTCTTCTCTTTTCTCTTCCTTTCTCCTCTTGTCTCCTGTTGTGCTTATTCTAGCTTTTCATGAAATGCCTGAAAATAGATCATTATGCCAAGAGAAGGCTCCTCTGAGGCTCCTTTTTATCACCTCAAAACTCTTGAAAAGTAAAGCATATGTAGGTGCTGAAGGTTGTTCCTTTAGAAGAAACTTTCGTTATTACAGCTCTGAGGCAGAAACGCGTCGTAGAGTTTACGTGTGCGTTTAGTTTCTTGTTTGTTCTGCTTTACCTTCATTTTAAATTAGGAATGTAAAAATAGCAAATGTCTTCATTTTCTTTATGCTAATTTCATCAGTATGTAGGGCAACCCTCTTCCTGTTTTCCTGGCTTCATTTTACATCTTATTCAACATTTTACTGTTTGATCTTTTTTGGACAATAATACAAGTAGCTTTGGTGAAAATCTATGTGTTCTTTAGTAATTGTTGTCATTATGTGGCTTTACTGAAGTCGCAGAAAACGCAACATGGCCGATGTACACATCACAACACCGCCAAAATGTGGTAATGGGAACATCGTGGAAGGCATTCCCTTTCTGGTGCAATCCTTGTCCTCCTTCTGTTCAAAAGAGCACAGGAAAAAAAAAAAAAAGAGAGAGAGAAAAAAAATGTCTAAAAGTTTCCTTTTTTTTCTTTTTTTGGTTTTGGTAAACTTTGTTTCTCCCTGCCTGGCAGGAGGGAGAAGCAGCTAATGTCTCCCTGCTGAAAGCATTAACTGATTGCATTGTTGCTTGAGCACAGCAGCTGTCCTTATACATTTAGACTCCCAGTGACAACAAAATTAAGGCAGCCTCCCCTTCTGTCAGGCAATAAAATGATTTTCTCAACTTCTTTTATTTCTTCTGAGAACTTCTTAGTGCCTGCCTGTCTATGGTTGCAGTGAGATGCTGCATTTGAACCGATCATAATGAAGGGGACCTTTTACTCAGTGTTTTCTGGGAAAGCGAAAGAAAAAAACAAAAAATCACCCAGATTCCAGTGTGCCCTGAGGCCTGATTTCCACCACTTCTCCATTTGCTTTAAGTTCATTGATGTGAGTGAGGATTTAATCTCATTTATGCCACCAATGCTACGCTCAGTAATTGCCCATTGCTTTCTGGTAGCTGATTAAACTGATCTTCCTATGACACCCGCGGCAAAGCGCAGCTCCCTGGCAAGGAGGAGGGTGCTCCTCCATGGTCTGAATCTGGAAGAGTCCTAAAGCTTTCTGCTAGATGGTGAAATTAAATCAGGATCCACACGTAGCTGGCAAACTTTCTGTGTTCTGGTGTCTTCAAGGTAGCTTGGCAGGTTTACGGCTCCCAGCTGAGGGTTGGAGCCACATGGCATCTCCTCTTGAGGTTCTACAGGGCCAGGGTGACCTGGATGGCCCGCAATGACTGTGCTGATCTGCTGCTGCTGCTCTAAGCTCTGTCAAAATGGATCTAATCTATTTCGGGATTTTTTTTTCAGACCTAGAGGAGGCACCTCCCCAGCAGCTGCAGTGCCCGTGGTCTCAGGAAGGCAGAGCAGGAGCAGGCTTGGGACTTGTAAAGCAACTCAGCCAGCCCCATGTTGCTTTTTAATAATATTATACCCATGTTTTTCAAGGCCAAAGGCTCACTTTGATGAACCCAAAGATTTGGGCAATTTTTTTTCTTTTCACCCTTTGTACCGGACAATAACATGACAACGAGGCCATCTTTGAAAGACGTGTAGAAGTCCCACATAGATTCCCCTGCCAGGATCTTAGGATGACATGGAAGCATAACTTACTAAGAAAATCATTTAAAACTCAGTCCCATCCTTTTTCAATGACCTATTTTGGATACTTCTCTTTAAGGAGACATCCTACCTGCAATAAAAGAGTAATAGGATTTGAAGGCGTGTCGCTGCTGCTGAATAGCTGAAGTGTATTGTGAATACATATCTGTATTCTCAGCTTCCGATTTTATATATATTTAAATTTAAATGCGTGTTGTTTTTCATGGGAAAATCACTTTTCAGTCTTTTATTAACTTGTTTTGTCCAGTTCTGATTGTGTCTTCTTACATGCAGTTGCTAGTTCCAGCTCAATACTCTAAAAGCATCAACTCTACTATAACTTGTAGACTACAGGGAAAAAAACCAGCCCCACAGCACTAGGCTAAATCATCCAAATTTGCCACAGCAGGATCCTTCACCTATTTTCTGAAACATTTAGTTTCATTTTTTCCTCTCGATCTGACCCTTGCAGCTCAGTATTGGTAATTAGCCCCCTGCTTCTTCTGTAGCTACTAAAAACTGGGGAAAAATAAATGTTTCCATTTTAAGCCATTATTGCAAAGGCACAGCCGTGGAACACTGGAGACTTACTCGGGATGTAAGGGCAATTTTCATAAAATGACACTCCGGCACTTGGGTTCTAGCCTTCAGAATTAAGAACAGTATATTTTCTTTTTTCCTTTTTTTTTTTTTTTTTTTTTTCTAAATGAAAACTTGAGGCAGTGCTACTTCTGTGGTTTCAGACTAACTGGGCTGCTGAAATCTCAGCTTGAGATGCTATCATCATAAAATCCCTTATAGAAAACCCTCCAATTTGAGATAATAAAAAATCAGTGTTTGTCTAAGCAAAGCACAAGTCTTTGGGAATGTGATTTCTTCTCCAGCGGTACCCAAAGGAAATGATGTCTGTATGGAAGGATGGTCAAGGGATGAACTTTTTTTTTGGCAGAAATTGTTCTTCCAAGGGATCTGCAAAATTATTTACCATCACACATAGTCCTAACAGTACTTGAGAGCTTTTCAGAGCGGTTCCCTCAACAAAATATCCTCTCAAGTGCTGCATTTATATCACTCAAAAATTAAAGTTTAAAGAAACCAGCAGGTAAATCAGGTGCTACATGGTTGTTCAGCTCTGAACTTTCTGTAGACAGATACAATTAAGCAGATAGTTCATTAGACCAGTAAATGTCAAAAATCAGGCAAGAATTTCCCAAAACCTCCAAGGAAATGTTGTGCCTTGCTAGCTATGAATCTGCTACTCTGCTTCTGGTTCAACCCATGGATTTAAATTTAAATCCTCTTTTCCTCTTTCTACGAGGGATATATTAGAACAGATATTGTTGACTGAGAACCTAATCCTACAACGATACCATGTCCAACTCACTCAATTTTCTTATGAAATCGGATGGTTTTCTTTAAACTTCTGCTACTTGTTACCAACCAGCTGTATAAGTTGCTCAGCCTTTCATTCAAGAGGTGTGTTTCTGACAGGTAGGACTGGGGGCTTGGGTACACACCGAAGCCTCAAAAAGCCCCACGTATATAAACATTAAAATTATTGCCCATTTTGGGTAGCAATTGTGATTTTTTTTTTAATGTGTTCACCCAGAAAGAAGTGTTTCAGCTCGTTGCATGGAGGGTGGTGGATGTGAGGAAGAACAGCACATCCCACTCCACTGACAGCCCAAGGTACAGAGTGATTTTCAGAGGGGACCGAAAGAGCTACCAGAGAATCATGAAAGATCTCACGGTGTCCGCTGGCTTAGTTTGAAGACTCTGTCTCCCCAATTCTCCCACCTCTCTCTTCTGCACTTCTTATGATTCTCAGAGATTAATCCAGAAATAATGCTGCCTTTTGGTATGTTTTATTGAGCTCCCCTTTTCCCATAAAGGTTTTATCTACTCCTCTCTCGACTTGATGCCATTCCTCTTCAGAAATTCCACTCAACTTTGACTTTTCTTGTAGCACAAAGGCAACCCGAGAGCCCTTAAAGACATGACTAAAAATTTTATTTCCATGCCCTTAAAAGCCCCTGGAAATATATATTGTATTACACACCATCGTTGTAAATAACATTTCTCTTAATGTAATAATCTTGGTCCGTTCTTCCAGTGGTGTGAATGTGCTAAAAGGAAGGCTTAAAGAGAAAGATGCTAAGTAAATTAAAATGAGCTAAAGGAAGATGCTTTATAACCTTAGAAATATTGGAAGTATTATTTAAAGCAGTTAATATTTTTACAGCCTCGTGAATGCTAATCTCTGGGAAATCTCAGGTAGCAAATATAGTTTTAATTCTCAATTTCGTTATCACAATCTGGAACTGTAAATTAATTTCAGCGCTATAAAAAGTAATAGAGACGTTCATTTTCTTAAACAATCTGGCTTATTCAACTGCAGACTAAATCTGAATTAATGGCGCTGGTATGCTGCATACAAAATTAGTAATAATATGAAATGCACGTAATGATAATATCTGCTGGAAGAGTTATAATGCTGGGGTCCAACTTTTGCTCATTAATATACTCCATTACTATTTAAAAAAATGATACTGAGCTTTCTATCCGGCACTTGAGAGCTTTTCTGGTGGCTTCTTGATAAAAAAATGACACCTTTTGCAGCAGCAGTATAGCCTAAATGTACTTCAGTCCTTTGGGGATGCATTAAACGTAGAATTATGGTGCCTGTTTTATTGCTATGATCAAGAATCAGACTAAAGTAAAACCTTAGAAAAGTCCCTGGATGTGATGTCCAAACTTCAGCCTGGACAGATGAACGGAGTTGCTAAGCCCTTCTTTTATTCATAAAAAAATTGAAAAGAATCAGGATCATCAGTGAAACCCCAGTGCTGTTCAACACAAACACCCTGTGATTCAGGAGCCGCTGGCACTGCCCTGCCCGAGGAGAAGTTTCTGGGATTATTGACTGAGGGCTCGTATGGATCTGTACGTATATTCGCACAAGTGCCAAGGCAAGAGACAAGAAGCTGTCCGGAGGAGTGAAAATACAATCAAAAAAAGAAAGTGAAGAGAATCCGAGGCTATGGGAGGTACATATGGAGCTGTGAGAGCAAGTGGCCTCCAGTATTTGATCCTCCTGTGTACCAGAAACCAGCCAGAAACCTTTTTATTTTATTTTTTTTTTCCTCCCAAGTGCTAGGGTATTGCCAAAGAGATGTATTGCTTGGTTTCTTTCCCCAACAGAAGCATCCCACAAGACTTGTGGGATGTCCCTTGACTCACTCAGACCATATTGATTAACGAAGGAGTTTTCCCACAATAGCCAGACATTAACAATGTTCCTCTAAGTGTAGCTCTGACGACTCTACACAGAGGTGTCCCACTGGGGTGGGGTTGGACTTGGGCAAAAGCAGCAAAGGAGGTGGACTCGGTAGCCTAGTTCCTCACGATGAGCTCAGCCCATCCGTGGTTCCACCGGGCCTTTTTGTGCTCAAAGGTTATTTGAAAGCTCTTCCAAACCCGAGGTGAATCGCTCCGTGCTTGTGGCATTAAACAAAAGTCAAAGCAAATAGCAAAGCGAGAACAAACTTCTTCTCCGGCATTAAAGATGAACACCTTTTACGTGAGAGCTTGCAGAGAAACCTGTCCCACCCCTGTGGAGCTCAAGGGCTGTGCTCCTCCTCGAGCCAGGACTTTAACGGAGGGTGATGTCAGAGGGTTGTTGGTTCTTGGTTTGTATTTTGCAAATACGATGAGAGGGGATGGAATCGGTGCTGGGCACCTGCTGGTGTGTTTGCTCTGTGAGCAGCTGCTGCTGGGCTGGGCTGGAGGGGAGGGCAGAAGCTTGGGATGGCGGTGGCAGCTTCTTCTGCCAAGAACGTGGCCCCCTCCGAACGGTTTTACACCTCTAAGAATTTCTGTGGTAAAATCAAAAGCTCTTGTGATCACCAGCATCTATTTTTGTTTTCTTTACTTCGGGCTAACGAGCCTGAGTCGGGAAACCATGCAGGGAAAATCAGGATGCTTTCCAAAGAGCGAGAGCATCAATTTAAATCCACAAAGTTGTAGTGGGCTGTAAAAAGATTTATTAATCAAAATATTTGCACAATATCGACTGTGCGTGTATGCCGTTAGGCCTGAGAGATCATCTGCAAAGCAAAACTTGAATTAATCACTTCTTCTCCTGCATTAATCTTTGCAGATTAAAAAATATTTAGGAGATATTTGGAGGTATTTTTTTCTACGCTGTGCTTTGGTAATTTCATTCTCTAAATCCAAATTATTTCCACTCAACAGTTGTTGTCTAGAGGGTAGAAACAAAAACCCAGCCAAAGTGTGGCTTGGAACAAATGTTGTTTTGGAGCGGGGTTGGCTGCCACCTCCTCCTGACCCCCCCTGGGGAGGATGAGCCCAACACATGAAGCTCCTGAGGGGGCCAAACACAACTGCAGAAATGTTTTGATGCTTTTTTTTTTTTTTCTTAAACAGCTCTGGGGAAGACAGATCTAGGAAAATCTGGTTAGGAGGATTTGGCAGTGCCCGTTCCCTGCAAAAATAGAGTTGTATCGTAAGAATAAAGCAGAACAAAAATGTATTATTGATGGGGAAAAAACACAATGTATTTTAGGATTCAACCAAAGAAATGCTCCCATCTTTATTTTTTAAATTGTTTTGTTTTAAAAAAAAATCTGTCTTGCATTGTCTAAATGTAAAATGTTACGCTGAAGCATAATATTAGGACATGAAAACACTCTTTGCTAAAAAATTAGAAAAGTTTAGATTTCATACCCAACCAGACATAAAACAAACAAAAAACCCTAGAAAGCACAAAAAAAACCATTTCTTCGAGTCCCCAACGGGGACCTACATTTTTGACAACTCTTTAAAACCATGAGGACATCCACAGTTCTGCCTGAGAGTCTCTGTGAACTACTTGCGGTTCTTTGGTTTCCAGCAAACTGCTTTAATAAAGACTTTGCAGGGCAAAATACGCGGACGTTTTCCTGTGCTTAAACGTCAGGAGAAATGTCATAAAACTCAAGCAACTCTGATAAAGCAGCACGTGATGTGTACCCCAGACCGAAATTTCCCACCTGCAGAGGGCTGATGTCTTTCTGCCAGTGCCTGCTTGGCTGGGAGAAGCCCGTGGATACGTGACCACCTTAGATGATGATGAAAGCTTTATTAAAGACTGAATATTGCGCTGATTAAAAATTGATGGCATCATTTAGAATTATAGAATCATAGAGTGGTAGGGATTGGAAGGGATCTCTAGAGAACATTGAGTCCAACCTCCCTGCCAGAGCAGGATCACCCAGGGCAGGTCTCGCAGGAACAGATCCAGGGGGGATTGGAAAGTCTCCAGAGAAGGAGACTCCACCGCCTCTCTGGGCAGCCTGGGCCAGGCTCTGGCACCCTCACAGCAAAGAAGCTTCTCCTCATGTTGAGGTGGAACCTCCTATGTTCTAGCCTGTACCTGTTATTCCTTATCCTGTTCCTGGGTACCACAGAAATAGGCCCAGGCTATTTAATTTTATTAAATGCCAAGGTATGTACCAGCATAGCTCAGAGTCCTTATGAATCAATAAGTGCTGGCAAGCTGATTTTACTTGAAGTTGTGAACTGCCACAAAGTGGTTGTACCAGAGACGATGTCTTTAATTTAAAAAAAAAAAGAATCAATTTGTAGGGATGGCAGGATGGTGAGCAACGGCCATGAACTTAGTCCCTATGTGCCTTTCAGTGGGTTTATGAAGATCTTTTACAAAAAAATTTTTAAAGTGCAAAGCATGTTATCGTTTTATTTCCTCAGAACAACTAATAAGTGAGAAAACCAGCGATGTATTTATAGCAGAGTGTAGTTATAGGAGAACTCTTCCAGTGACTAGGGGGGTAATGGGGAAGGAACACACAGCCCCTAATGCAGAGAAATGTTTGGGATGTCTGAACATACTGACAGAACTAAACTAGACAAGTTATTACAGGCCCCAGATACCAATCCCTGCTGCTGTACACTGCCCACTATTGCAGAATTACTCTCATGATTTTCCTTCTCAGGGACAGAGGGAAAATAAAAAGTGTATTACTCTCTTCATTGCCCAGTTCTCTGCTTTCTGCTCCTTATACATCTACATATTTGTATGTATATATATACATATATAAGCACTCACTTAATTACTAACTTTTATTTCTCCTTTTGTTTTTGTTAATTTTTTTTTTTTTAAAAATATATTTTTTTTATCAGCTCCTCTGTGCTTGCCAAGGGTGAGTGTGTGCAGTTTGTCCCCCACATACTGCACCTACTTCTGGGTACTGCTGGCGCAGCCCAGCCCATAGTGACTTTCGACCTGTCTGTTTCTTCTTTGGAGATGGAAATTCATTCTGAGGAAAAGGGTGAAAACTAATCCATAAAATCAAACCATTCTCTGTATTAAATCCATTACTTAATGGAATAAACTTCGTATTTTGCCCATAGAGTGACTGTCTTCTCTAATAGATTATTGTGGTAGTTGGCTACGGGGAGAGAAGTGTGTGTATATTAGACAGGAACAAACAGATTAATTTATGATTTAGAGTTTAAGAGAAATTTTCAAAAGCCTTATGAAACTCAGTAGCCTGGGAGAACTGCCTTGTTAGAGAGTATCTTTGAACTGGAACGGCATGGGTGATCATAGATGGTTCTCTATAGAAGCTGTTTATCAATCTATAATAATCTTGCTTTACATATTTCATTAGATAATGTAAATATACAAATATATAAATTAATATACATATATAAAAATAAATAAAGTAATACTGACTGGTAAACTGCGTGCAGAACATATTACATAAAATAAGAGTTAAAAAAAATAATTCATCCTCTAGACAATTCTGAAATTTCTTACCACTGTAAATAAGAATGAAAACGAGCATGGTTGCTATAATACTATTAGTTTTGAAAACATTAGGAAGTCCTCTTTACTTCCAGTAATGTTGGAGGAATGTTATTATTTTCTACCATAACGTAAAACTGTGTGTGTCTGTGGTGGTGCACATCTGGGCAAGCTGGAGTAGGAGAGGGTGTAGTAAGCATAAGCAAGACGCATCATTCGTTATAGACACGACAAAACGACCAAGTCAAATGTTTACATGAAGCAAACCAGTGCAAGCATCATGAGAAAAAAACAGTCAGAGAATCAGAGATATTGAAAAAAACCACATTCAGCTTAATTCTGAGTCACTGGAAAAGATATCTCCTGAAAACACCAAAAACCAGCCTGTGCCTGTTAAATGTTTTGCTCTGAGGAAACAGCGTTTTCTGGTGGGCAATTGTTTCACCAAACATTTTCCAACCAGCTTGAGCACAAATACTGCCAATTATTGTGTGGGAGAGCGAGGAATATATTTTATTTCGGCTTCAATTCCAGAGCTGCGCAGGAAAGTGGCCTCTTTAATAGAAGTCTTTGAGTTGGAGAAGTGGCGATGAGGAACATCTCTAATGGGACAATAGCCTCGATGTTCCTCTGCCCCTCTCCTGACCTTGAGTAAGCAAAAGCATTGTCATGAAATCCCGCTCAGTAAAATGCTGTTTCTTCAGACAAGCTTGTAAAATCAAATAATGATTGAGCTGCCAAACTTCTGGATGCTCAGAGCTGATCTTTGCTTTCTCATTTTATTTTGTTCTTTTTTTTAAAAAAAAAAAACCAAAACAAGCAGGAAAAACTGCCAGCTAGAGCAGAAATTTCCTGCAGCTACCCACCTTACTCTTTCTCTCTTTTCCCAGGGCTTCAACAATTGATCTGTCTCAGTGCTGTTCCTGCATACTTGCTGTAATTTAGCCACAGCAGCATCTGAAGCAGGTTTTGGCTTTGAGGGCTCCTTTAAAATCACAGAGGAACTGGCTTCAGCACTCCCTGGTGGCTGGTGTGAGGAGAGAAGGGCTGACAAAATTCATGTTGTGTCTTTCACTGTGGAGCCTGAGAGAAAGTTTTCTCTCATTTTTTTTTTTTTCTTATTTGTTTCCATATTTCTTTGTCTGGCCTCTTGTGGGCCTTTTTCCCCCTCTGCTCTGTTATGGCTCCTGTGAGCTGTGCAAGATTCTCCAGGAGTGCTAATTCCGTTTGAAATTTGTCAACATAAAAGAAGCCTTGAATCCTCAGTGGGGGGAAAAAAGTTTCAGTATTAGATGGATGGGTTTGCTTTCTTCGTTTGTTTGGTTTTAAATTCTTTAGAAATTCTTCAGGATAGATTTGAAGCCTGGGTTGACAGAGAGCCTCAAAACAGAGAGAATTTACCCCTGAGAATATCTGCCTTTGAAGTTAATTCAGTTTTCCAAGCTCCTAATTAAACAGAGAAGTTGGAGGAAGCCACGATATTTTGCATGGGTGATGGAGTGGATCTGGTGTCATGAACAAGGTACTCACTTGAAGGTGGACTTTGCTTGGCCAGGGTGACCTGAGAGTACAGTTTCACCAGGAAAACAGCTCAAAGCTGGTGTGATGTAACCAGCCAAATGTGCCAGAGGCATGGAATGCTCTCCTCAAGTTGAGAAAACTTCAGTGCAGTCATGATAAACAGCAGATATATCTGCTTTGTGACGCTGTAAAGCAACATGCATACAAGAGAGCCGGTTAGCAGAGGTGCTAGGAGTAGCTTGAACTTTGCTGCAGATAGTGCATTTCCTAATACATCATGAAAAAGAGCAACTTTTCATCCTTTGTCGGGGGCAACTTGAGGTGCCTCAAGCCCTTCCTCATTACAAGCCCATCTGAAGCTCCCAATCCAGCAAAAGCTGGATGAAGGCGACAGATGTATCAGCATTACAAACAGCAACAAGCTCTGAAAAATGCGTACGCCAGTTGAAGTTAGCAGAATGAACAGCGGTTTAATCCTCTTTTTTAAAATTCAAGTGCTTGCCTGCCTTTTTACCAGCCACCTTGTTACCTCGCTAAGATTGTGGGCTGGATTTAACTCAGCCAGAGTAATATAGTAGGGGTTAAGCCTTGTAACTTCTTTCCTCCTCTCTGCATCAGTGTTTGTCTCCTACTTTTCTCTGCTAGAAGCAGGAATACAAAAAAAAGTACTTCTAGCTCAGCCTGTGGATGATTTTTATCAGCTCATTTTAGTCAATAAAGAAAGAAGTCAATCACTCCTGGAAAATAGCACTCTCCAGTACTGGATGTACCTGGCCAGTACAATCGCAGAATAAATCAATAACCACATTAATCAATACGATGTAAACTGCTGATCTCCGTGGATAAATTGTACTGATGTAAGAAGGCTTTCAAATAAATTCTAACCCCACTCAAACTGCATGGGCTTTAAATCTACTAAGGGCGGTGGGACACGTGAAAGATTTGTGCTGTTTCTCTTTTAAAATCTCTGGGATAGCAGGGCCGCAGAATAATGTAATTAAATCACACTAGCAGTGCTCACACACAAAGGCTGCTTCAATGAAAGCTTCAGAAAATATCCTTTAGCTCAAATCTGTCAGCAACAGGGGATTTCTGACATCATGTGATACCTCAGGAAGAAAGGCCGGGCCGGACAGAGGAGGGAAGGCTGAGCTGCAGTCTGGTCATTTTCAAGCCTCAACAGCTGTAGCAGGTTTTGCTTCACTAGGCCGCTCTGTTTTCTTATAAAACTCTGACTCTAAATATCTCAATTTTTATTTTATATTTTGTCATAACAGCAGCCCCACGCAGGACTGCTGGCGGGGCCTAGAGACACACTCCTTGTAAGGAGAGAATCATAGAATGGTTTGAGCTGGAAGGGGCCTTTAAAACTCATCTAAGCCCCCTGCAGGGAGCAGGGACATCTGTGACTAGAGCAGGTTACTCAGAGCCCCGGCCAAGCTCACCTGCAATGGTTCCCAGGTTTTGACATCGACCACCTCTCTGGGCAACCTGGGCCAGGCTCTTACCACCCTCATTGTGAAAAAAAGTCTTCCTTCTCTCTAGTTTAAATATCTCCTCTTTTAGTTTAAAACCATCCCCCCTTGTCCTGTCACAACAGGCCCTGCTCAACAGTTCGTCGCCATCTTTCTGACAGGCCTCTGGAAGCACTGAAAGGCCTTAAGGCCTTTAGGCCTCCCCGGAGCCTTCTCCTCTTCAGGCTGAACAATCACAACTCTCTCAGCCTGGCCTCCCAGCAGGCGGTTCCAGCCCTCAGATCATTTTTGTGGCCTCATCTGGACCTGCTCGAAACTGGTCCTGGAGTGGGGAAATGTGGCCGCAGTGTGGCTTGCAGTGGGCCCTCCCTCTGCATCAGCTGCGTTGCCCTGATGTGTGACTGCCAAACAAGCAGAAGGAGGCAAACAGGAATATAAATTGTGAAAAATTGTGTCATTTACTGAAGGGAAAAAATTCTAGAGATTTGAAAAGCTTCTGTATTATAAGAGGGCTTCTGGTATCCTTCTGTGTTTCAGAATTATTCCAATTTGTTCTCTAAGGATGGGAAATATTTGTAGCTGTTTTTCAGTACTGAAATATATCAGTGTATATAGAAAAAGCTGAGTAAAGAAACGGTACATGATGGTATTATTATGACATTTTAATTGCTACATCAGATGTATTTTCAAGTACTAAGTGCTAGGAACTGATAAAAAGAAGTTCATATTAAAAAAAGCCTGAATGATTGAATCCATTTAGAGGCCTTTATTTCACCACGCTGTCAAAATGCCCAACTGACCTTTTCTACGTGTTAAATTTCTCCAAGAAAGATTTTATACAAGCTGTTTTAATAGCACTGTTTTTTCTCCTCCTCTTAAAGTTTTCGGACACGATGCAAATTCCCACCACTATCCATATTTTGAAGAGCTCGTCAGCCTTGTAGCAATAATTCCATAGTCTGCCAGTAGAATTATCATACCTCAGTCCACAGTCACCCAAAGGCCATATTGTGGTTGAACCTACACAGTCAGTTGAAACCTAATATGCAGGAGCGCTGAGGGGCAGCAGCTCTCTGGCACTTTGAAGGAAATTGTGGCAGGCGGTGTCTTGGAGGTATCAGTGGTGGAGAGGACTCAAGGCATTGATTTATTCGGAGCAGAATAAGTTTTGCCCTAGCTTTTGCCCAGGGAAAGGCAAAGAGCAGTTGGACCCGTGCTCCCTGAAAAGACAAAAATCCATGGAGGGCTGTAGGGAGGGAGGCAGAATCCCCAGACACCAGCCCATGGCAGCCCTGTGCATCCCAAAACCTCTCCGAGCAGATTAATTCTCTCTTTCACATAGGCCCTGAAAATCATTGGGGGAATTTCTCTGCAACTGTAGCACAGTCAGATATGAATAAAACCTTTTTCTGCTTTTACATCATATTTATCTATAAGTGTGATTTAGAGCTCTGTGTCAAGTCGTCACCAGGGCTGCATTCCAACAACCTGCAGAAAACACAGGGTGTTTCTGCACTTGAGGAAAATGTTGATTTAGGGGCCAGTACAATAGCACACGTGGACTATTTTCTTTAGTTTCTTGGCATTCATATTCAAAAATTGCCCTATAAAGAAGGGAGAAAGCATTAAAGAAAGTTTAAATGCTCTTAAATCACAAAGAGACATTGTGTTTGGAGTGAACTGAAACATTTAGATAGACTCAAAATTGCTTTTTTTCATGGAGAAATATTTTGTTGATGTGTTAAATTTAAAAAGAAAATCTCTGACTGTCACTCTCTTTCATTTTTTAGTACTTTGCTCAGGTTATCAAAATAAAATACTTATCACTCTTCTAGCTATTTGAAAACTTAGGCTGGTCTCTGATTTGATCTGATGCTTCTAAGGTTCCCAGCATTGGGTATCTTTAAGTGGGTGTTTTAATTCAGCCTTTCTTTGCTCAAAATCAGGAGCATTGCAGAGGTTTTTGTTTTACTTTTTTTCCATTGTTTCCATTTTGACTTCCAGTTTTAGGGGATTTATACTGGTCTGATTTACAAACTTTTTCCTGCAACTTTGAGTGACTGTGAGAAAAGTACCTTTCAAAGAACATCCATAACAAATACAGAAGAGAAAACAAATCTGAAGTAATAATTCATTGTTTAGTTTCGCTGCAAAGAAAATTATTTTTACTTCATTAGGGTATTATTGAGATTTTTTAATACCACATCCACTCCTTTTAAACTGTTCTCTCCTTTTGAAAGCTTTGTTAAACCTCTTCCTAATAACTTCTGCGATTAGCATCTTTGTAGAAATCCCAGCGGACAAGGTTCTAAAAGTGGCATTATATTTCTAGAGCCTCACTGTAATTAAGCGTCTATCAGGCCCTCTATTCAGTTGTATCTGACTGCTTTGCAGAAAATCTCTCTTTGCTTGAATAAAACCAGATATTTTGTTTCAACTCCACAGAAATATTGCATTCATGTTGTGAAATGTAAGAATTTTAGATTCAGTTTAACTGGGGGGGAAAAAAAAAAAGTACCAATTATTTAATGGACATAAGAAGGTCTGGAAGTGAACTGCCATGGCAGAGGGCAGTTCCTGCTGGAGACCTGCTGGGAAGGGATGATGCAAAAAGCTCTGTCAGACCTCCACCGAATAGTGGTCAACTCTGTGAAATATTTTGTTGAATTCAGTGTGGAGATTATTAAACATTACCAGGTGTCAGTGACATTTGTTTATCCACAGTGAAGAGAAATCCCCAAGTTTCTACAGTCTGTTCCTTAATCAAGACAGCCATGAGAACGTGAAACACACGCTCCTTTGGCTTTGATAGTGTCAGCACAAGATGCACATTTTTAAAGGTGAGCACAAGTCGAAGTGAAATGCCTTGTTCTAAGCACTTTATATTCTTTTTGTAGAATCATAGAATGGTAGGGGTTAGAAGGGATCTTTGGAGATCATCAACTCCAACCCCCCTGCCAGAGCAGAATCACCCTGGGCAGGCCACACAGGAACAGATCCTCTGGTGTCCTTAGACGAAATTGGACATCATTCTGTGACATGTGCATAAATGAAAAAGCATTTATGGTTTTATTTTATGTCACTGCCTGTGAAGTTCTCCCTGGAAGTCCAGCACATGGGCTCTGTGAGTAATCTCAGGTAGATCAAGATTTGGTGGCTTCCTGTATGAATTCACATTTTAGTCTCTCTTGCTGCCAGTTTGGCCTCCCACAGCCATGGATAAAAAAAATGTTTAATATGCTGTTTGAAGGCTTATCATGCACAGATGACTTGTGAAACTTTATCTGTTTGCCCTTTCATGTGCTTACACATCACCCTCCCCATTTGAACACCTTCCTTTTAAAAAATATTGGGGAATATTTGATTCACTTGTCCTTCTAAATGGTTACAAAGGTGACACAACGTGTATTTGAGAGTAATGAAAAGAAAATACACTTCAGAGTAAAGTGGGAAGGAAGAAAAGGTCCCCTTGTAATGATGTGAGACAAAACCCAAACTTTTATCAGATGTTAAAGTTGACATGAGTGTGACTTCACATTTTGTTATCTGCTGTTATCTACTGACTTGGAAGCCATGCTCACTCTGGCATTTAATTTGTCATTCTAATAACTCCGTAGATTGAAAAGCTTAATTAGATGCTTTTATTTATATTTCAAGATGATGAAAATGTTCTTCTCATTTACCTTCACACCCAGCCCCAGGATAAACCTACACTTTCAAGCTACAGCAAAGAATAACAAGATGAAGACAGATGTATTTAAATCTGTCTTCAAAAAAGGTATTCAGCATCTCTGCTAGTTTTATTGATCAGAATAGTCTTGTATGAAAAAGTCCTTTAAAGTGTATTTGGGGATATGTAAGATATGTCATCTTACAAAAGGTACTGTCTCGTTTAGATCTGGTTCAAGGTCTGCTGATGCCGTTGGAAATCTTTCTATTGAATTCAGTGGGTTTTGGGTTGGTACGTAAGATTCCTTTTATTTAAGTTTCCCTTTTTTTTGGAGGAAATAGCAGAGTACATTTCATGTAATGCATTGTGTGGCATCCCCTGGAATGCAAATAAGCGCAAAAAGTACACAAATAGCTTTTATTTAATTGAAAGTGGGTTGGTTTTTTTACAGGTTACATTGAAGAGCGTGAGATAAAGAATATCCACATCACAAGCAATTGCAAGTCTCTTCTTCTCTCAGCTATAACAGCTCGGCACAGGCCTTTCATGTCTGACACACCATCACACCGGAGTTCCAAAAAAACCTACGGCTTATAAAAAATTTGAGACCGCTCTCCTTACAACCTCCAGTTCTGTTTGGCACCACTCCATTTAATTAATGCATATACATTTATCCATGAATTTCAAAGCTGAATTTTAAAAATTAATGTCGTATTGATACTTCGAGTTTTCTTAATAATACACCACTTCTGTCTCCCCTCCCAGCCCCCCGTCGTTTATCAGGAATGTTGGTCACGGTGAAGTAGTAATAGCTATACATGGTTTATTTTTAAAAGTTTGTGGCTGAGCAGTGTTTTAATCACCAAGGAAAAGGGTATAATAGAAGAACAGAACTCAACAGCAGGATCCCAGACATCAATATATGGTTTACCTTCGGGGAAAACTTTATTGCTCCAGAGCTTAAACCTGTAAAAATATAAGCAAAAACAAATTCATATCAAAAAGAAGATTTTCTGTGCATTCCAGCATTATTCTGAACTTTGTTCTATTTTCAAAATGAAACACTATCCACAAATGTTATTTCTATTTATTTATTTTTTACGTCATGCCAGCAAGTTCCATGGAGCATGGTTTTAAAGCAGTTTCCCGCCTTCCTCATGAATACCCGTTTTTAGGAGGCTTTTGCCTAGTCTGTTACAAAAGTACTCTCCATTTTGCATGAATACTAAAGTATTTCTGAGAGCAGAGGCTGGACCCTGGGCAACCCCACCCCAGCCATGGGGCAGGACTGAGGTTCTCAGCAGCGGCACCTCCAGAGCAGATAAAGCCACATTATATGTGAGAACTGAAGCTTTGACTTTAGCAAAAAAGGTTCATTCTCTGTCCTTCCCTGAGCACTACAGACCAGGGCAGTTGGAGACCTACACTGAAAATAAGGTCACATCTAGGTGTTGCGCAACAGAATTTCCACACTAATGAATCTGAGAGTACCGGAGACTAATCTATAATGTACCCAGCACAGGAGGGAGGCCACCCATGGTAACGGAAAGTCTGTTAATCTGGAGTACTTCTTAGAAGCACATAGATTTCTTATTACGCAATAACATTCAGAGGAAAAAAATTAAATAATTAACTCTCCCATACTTGATATTTTTGGAATCCTAATTTCCTCGCTGCTGCTGCCATCTCCACCGTCACTGACTGTTCTGATCTCTATGAGATAATCTTCTTCAAATGGCACCAGAAGTTCAGCTGAAGTGTTGTTTGTCTCCAGTATATGTGTTTTGCTATGTCTGTTCTGTCTATACAAAATCTAAGCAAAAAAGAGTTAGAAAAGAAGAGTTATTTTGGTTTTTTAATGGATGTTGTTGGGGATTTTTATATCTTCTGTCACATCCCAAACTTTTCAGAGCACTATCAGCACCCTGCAGAGTATTAAACTTAATTCAAAACAGAGAAATATGTTCTACAGAATAAGACTTTTAGGGTCAGAGCCACTACAAACAAACTTTAAACTAAATTTTCCTTTGCTTTAAAAATAGATTTATGGGAGTGCTTTTTACTTCATTCACATTGATCTTTGTGTGAGTATCTTCCTATCTCTTTTTAAAGGCACATTTATGAATTGCCAGAGAGTGAGAACTTGTAAATGTGTTTTATGCCTGTCTTTAATGCTTGAGAGACTGTTCTCTACTTCTTCTATATGTGTGAAACTCCTTCCTCAAAAAGATGTGAATGCAAGAATCTTAGTTGAATAAGATGACAAGGGAAAGGGAACGAGGGAGATCCAGCGCTGGGAACAAAATTCCCTGTGTTGGGATTAAGAGGTCCTACTCTGAACGAACACAGCCATTTACCCATTTGTATAAAAGTCAGCCAACCATCCCAAGAACTCCAGAAAAGTCAATTATCCAGGTAAGGAAGAGCCTCCTTTCCACAAGTCACCATTTGTGCCTCTATTCTGAAAAACATGTCTGACTAATGAGCTAAAGAAATTACTTACTTTGTAGCCTAGCACCTCTGATTCATTCTCCATTGTTTTCACATGTTCCCAGTTCAAGCATATTTTGGAATTTGTCAGTTTCCAGGCGATGTTTGCCGGGGGTTGACTTGGTGCTTTAAAAAAAAAAAAGATGATGATAATCACAAGATACAACAGAATATTAATTTGCATAGTGTAATTGCTTGAGCTGCTGACACGGAAGTAGCAAATTCATGGGTGATTCGAATCTAAAAGAGTAAAACATATTTTTCAGTCCATCGTTGCTCTCCTATTAGTCAGACTAAAGATCTATTCATAGCACAAAACCACTTACTGTGAGAGCTCATTTTCAAAATTAGGAACAGCCTGACAGTGTCTAACAGTTTGAGTTATATATGATAGATTTTGTTTAACTACTATGTTGTTCTTCTCTGTATTGTAATGTTTTCCTGTATGGGTTTCAGAAAAAAGCTAAAACTGAGAGGAAAATACAAAAGATAAGATTTTTATCAGCCAACAGGACAAGTTACAAAGAGCTACACATTAAAGTCTGCGTGTGATCCATCATGAAATATTGCAGGATTTTATAAATTCTCCGCACAATAGGCTGAGAGTAATTTTTCAAAAGCTTTTTATGCCTAAGTGCCAGGACTTTGAAAATTTGCCTACAAGTGACTGAAATCGAATCCTGTGTGAACATGTGAAGTTGAAACTGTGCCTTTGAACTATATCTGAAATTTTAAACACCACATTATCTCCTTCTTCATGGTGCATCCTCAAGAACCCAGCGCTGGGGCTGTTAGAGGAAAGAAAGACTTGAACAGAATTAAGAAAGAGGAGGAGAGATTTGGAAAAACATGTTGTGAGTATCCCAGACTTGATTTTAACTTCTAGGATCCTTCTTTTCTCTCTACAGTTCCTATGCATTAATGCTGAAAGTATGTAACTTGGAAGATACTGATGATTTGGTAATACTCCACATTTTCTTTCATTTCCCATGGAAATAGAATAAATTGATGGTGCCAGTTGTTTCATGATTTTCAAAATGAAATTCTCTGGGTTTTCTATACAGCCAGGGACCAGAATAGGTGGTAACGTAGCACTTCCCCAAATCCATAGCAATATCCACAAGCAAAAATACACTGCAAACAGTTCTTCAGATCTAAGTTTGGCAGATAATTTTCTCATCTAGTTTCTTGTAGTCACCAGTGTCAAGAATAATTCAGGTTTATTAAGTTAATGACCTTACTTTCATGTTTTACGTAAAAGTTGCCTTTGTTGCAGTACTGAGTTGAGCTTTATCCTTGCAAAGTGGTTCTAATGTTGATGTTTATATGGTAAAAAAAAACAAACAGCAAAGAAATTTCTGAAATCCATCGTATACAAATAAAGCAGCAGAAAATCTGAGCTTCACAACAGCACCTCATGTATGTTCATGGAAGGAGGACATCGTTTCCACTTTCCGAAGCAGCTTAAACTCAAACCAGGATATCACCTTAGACCTCAAATTGATCTTAGATAAGTGTATTTCAGTCAGAATTGCACCTATTTGTCAGAAGGACCATTTTAGTTTTGTTTAGTCTCTGAAATAATGGCAGGGACAGAAGGTTGTAGGAGCCCTGGACGATGAGGAGGAAGACAGAGCTATTACCTTGAAGCTGAAGCTCCTGCTGTAGATGCACATTGTTGACATTCTCTTGACATATTACCTCTACTGATATTGAAAGTGCTTGCATCTGTCGGAGACGAGAGCTTAAAAATTTAATATCCGATTTGAAATATTAAAAGGGTTATTGTGACTTTAATTTTTAAATGAACCATTAGCACAATCCTGAATTTGACAGAAGATGAAGTCAATGTAAAACAAAAGCAAATTTATTCCTTCTATGCCTTGTCACTTGACTGCCACGTCTTTAACTTGTCTTTCATACATATGCACATAGGGATATAGAGAATCATTTCCAGAGTTGAGTCTGTTTTCCATTAAGTAATTGCCTGTGAGAAGAGTCCTGTTCGAGCCCTTAAGAAACACCTTGTCTGACTTTATTTTGGTTTATGTCATTTACGTTAAGTGGTAACTTTTATCATGAACTAATTCTACGAGTTGATTCTTGTCTTGCACTTTGAGTAGGGGCGTGGAACTATTATATTAATATCTTTAATATTACTTCCCAGGGCAACCAGGGGATGCTCCATCACAGGATGTGTTCAAGACCAGGTTGGATAGGACTTTGAGCAAGCGGGTCTAGTGGGAGGTGTCCCTGCCCATGGCAGGAGGTTCAAACTACATGATCTTGAAGGTCCCTTCCAACCCAAACCATTCTAAGATTCTAAATACCAGTGTCTGAGTAAACTTGATGGTGACCACAAAAAAATATTGTCAGGGAACAGATGGAGTAGCTTCTTAGTCATATATTTTGTTGCTTAATTTTGTGAAGAAACTTGGGCTCCAGTTTGCTGGGATATTGCAACATTTAGCAGAGATGGGTCAGAGCAAGTGGAAATGTCACTATTGCACTTGGGAGTTTGCAACATTTGTTGTAAGAAATTGAATACTCACGTGATTTTTTAGTGGTGACATTTACCGGGGTGCTGGAGGGCCCCGTCCCTGCAGTGTTGTAAGCTCGGACTGTTGCAAAATACACCGTGTTAGCTTTTAGTCCTGTGATATTTTTGGTGGTTACATTCCCATTGACTCTGGCTCTACCAGCTGTGCTTTCCTTGGGATCGTCAGTCCAGTATAAAACCTGGAAAGTAAGAACAAAGAGCAGGCATTTCATTGTTTTCCATCAATTACGGATTTGGCCGGGCAGCAGACAGGCTGACAATGAAGATTTCAAGGAATACAGGATTTTTTTTTGTAGCAGGGAATAAAACCAAGTATGAATATTTATAGAGAGCAAATAAAAATTCAGAGACTGAATACCAATTAAGGAAGCAAACGAAATCCTTAACTTTATAGAAGTCCAAAAGGAAACCTTTGACAAGGTGAGAAATTGTAAAAGCCTCTTTGGTTTTATGGTTTGAACACATTTGAAGAAAATGTTAAAAGAAATATTTATCTCTGTCATCTAAGAGGTTTTAAAAATTATTTTGTATCCTGCCTCTAGTTTTGATTCAGTGACAGGTGTTTAGACCTTGGGTTTTTTTTAGTGGCTAATTGATTTAGGGAGGTTTGTGTACTATAGATGGCTTCCAGTATCTTCATTTATACATTTGTAATAATAGCCCAGAATTGAAAGTATTTCTGACTTACTTTGCTCAAAAAAAAAATACAACAACAAAAAGCAAAATGCCCAGCAATCATATCTGAGGTTACTTTGAAGTACTCCAGTTATTAATACAAAACTCTGCTCCTCACTCCACAGTCCCCTCTGCTCCATCCTGTGGGTGTCAGATGCAGTTGACACTGGGTTTTGGCTCCCACCGGCTGCTGAGACCCAAGGGAAGCCAGAGATGTGGTGCTGAGGGCGGTGGGTTCGTGGTGCCCTGGCAGTACTGGGTTAACGGTTGGACTCGATAATCTTAAAGATCTTTTCCAACCTCAGTGATTCTGCGATTCTGTGACTCTAAGAGGAGCAAGAAGCCAAAAGCCTTTCAAATACACCCCAGCACAAGCTTTGGATAGCAATGAAGGACATTTATCCTGGTTTCTTCTGTAAGTGATGCTGCGGGTCGTGCGCACGCCCCCAAACTATCAAGTTCCCCATCGTGCTCAGCCAGCGTTACAGCTTTGTAAGAGGAGGGAGGATCAGCTTTGTTTTGAGAAATCAAGCACGAGTCCTTTTATAGTAGCCATCACAAATGATTAATCCTGAGGTTTTAATTTATATTACAAGAAGTCTGGGACAGAGCTGCAGTCCCGGACTATAAATGCTTGTGATTATCTCAGGTGAGATGTTGCTAATGAAAGTCAGGTGACTGACTGTCTCCCTATTAACTTGGAAGCAAGGGAGGAGGAACCAGAATACAAATGTGACCAGGAGAGGGACAGCTGTAAAATGTCAGACAGCAGCACCAGCCGCCTCACCTCGTAGCCCAGCACCCGGCCCGTGTGCCTGTTCCACGCGATGGGCTGCCAGGAGACCTCCACCTCCGCCGCCGAAACGCTCAGCGCCGCAGTCCCCGCTGGTGCTATCTGTGGCTCTGGGTGAGCGGAGAAAACATAGCTGGTGGAACATTTGTTATCGAAAAGGTGTTATGTCAGGAACTGAGGGAGATCCAAGGAAAGAGAAGAGATTCTAAGGGAAAGCAGCAGGCAGGATCTAAGGAAATCTGGTGTGAATTGTTAGCCTTGCTACCCACTGATTTTGGAACAGCAGCAAAACTTGTTTTCAAAACTGATCATTACTCGTTATCTGGGACAGGTTTTCAGATGAGGAGCTGCACTGCGTGATGTGAAAAGCCCAACCCTCTGAGAGCTATACTTTTCAACGTCTCTCGGTTTTCCCAACCCACTCAGCAGGAGCTCCTTGGGAACAAATAAGTATAAACATGCTGTCTACTGAAAGCAATTCTGAAAGTCTGCCCCTTGTTTTGTTTTATTTCCATTTCCCATCTTCTGTCTCGTATCTTGTGTCAATCTTTAATGAGCAGCTTTGAGCGGGCTCCTTAATATCCCTGTGGAGATCTAGCTGATCATATCTGGAACTTCTTGATGCCACACAACTATTATTAATAAGAGTAATAAGTCTTACCGTCTTCTCCGGAGTAGACAATGGATATGGAGCTCAGGGTCCCTTCTCCTTCATTGTTGTAGACACCAACTTTCACTTCAAAAGGAGAAAGAGGTGTGATGCTTTCGTTCCTATAAACATATTTGCTTGCATCCACCGAAGCCACCACTGCTTTTGTCCAGGTCGTTGAGCCAAGAGGACGAAGCATAACGATGTAGCCAAAACCTTCCCCATTTTGTAGTTCTTCTGGAACCGGCTGTAGTGACAAGGCGGGCAGTCAATAAGCATTTGCAAGTAAACCCTGTTTTAATTGAATCCTCATTCTCAGAGTATATTTTAGTGGTATTGATCTAGTTGACTGCGCCTTAGAGAAGATAATAATGTTTGCTCCATCAGTCAACGTAATCTTGAAACAAAAATCAAAATAATAAATCTATTGAGGCAATCAATTTAGAAACAAAAGATCTGATCAGCTCCATTAAAGTTACTCTCTTTCAGGCAAGAAGTTTTTAAAATTAAAAGCACTCAGTACAAGTTGTACCTGATTTTCCCCCCCCCCCCCCCGCCAAGGGGTAAAGGAATGCTAATTTAAAATAAATAATTTGTAAAGAAAAAAAAAGGAGTTGAGAAAGGAGCAAATGCATACACAGAAATGTGGATCAGTTGTATATTTGCCTGCATATGAGTAGAGAACGAACTTTTTTTTTTTCAGAACTGAAAGTCTCAAGTGCATGAGCATGTTCTTAAGTTTGTTTAGAACAGAAATGCTATTGCAAGTCAACATGGCAAAATTAGTGTGTCTGTGAATAAAATGTGTGAATGACTCGTACTGAGCAGGCAATTACATCAACACTGTGTCCAGCATGAACATTTTTGGTTTCATGGGATGAAAACGGTTCTGCGTTGGCTTCTCAGAGCAAAAGAACATTTATGAAACAAGAAAAGATCTGTAGTGGAGGAAGGAAGCATCTCTCAGCCAGACTTCATTTATTTTAGGTGCTTGCTTCAAAGTGAGGGGCATGGAAAAGCAGACAAGGAAAGTGGTGCAAAAAGAGAGAGAAAAACATAGGGGCAGAGCTACAACTCCTGTGGTCGCCTCAGTTCCAATCTCCTCCCTCTGCAGAGAAACTCCTGGAAGAACCAACAGGGTGAGAAGACGGGGAAGCACATCAGAAGATTTCAGGGCGCTTATTTTATTCTTTTCTTCATAAATTCCTTCTAATTCTAATGACAATCCTGGTCTGTTATGTACAGTACACGTGCCTTTCCTTAAGTGTTTCTCAAACACTAAGTCCCTAATACATCCCCTTCTCTCTCTTTTCTAGTCCTGAGAGAGTTAAGCACAAGGGATGATGGTGCACTGGGGATTTATAAGAGTTCAAGCTACTTTATAGAGAATTTAATTTGTTTTTGAGGCTTCTGTGACCTCAGATTTAATCAAGATGTTTAGTGAGTTCATCACAGAAAGCTGGAGAGTCGTGTTCAGTGTTTGTTAGCTCGGCATAATTAGTATTTCTTCTGACTATTTTTCAGGACACACTGTGAAGTCCAACAGGATAATTTGATTGAGATCTCTCAGGTTGTTTTCAATTTTCATGTTCTTCTGCTCCCAAAGAGTAGATTAGCAGAGAAGAAAAGGAAATAAAAAAGTAGAAGGTGCATATGGAGGAAAATTTAGTTCAGGAAAGATTTAATTAGGTGTCACATTAACTTCGTACGTGTTTTTCAGCAGCAATAAAAAGCCCAGAGGATTGGAGCTGAGTTTTTCCATAGGGGCTGGAGCCCCAACCAACCACCTGCCCCATCCCTGCATGGGCTTTGAGAAATGATGGAGTTGTTGCTGGGATTTGGAGTTGTTCAGCCTGGGGAAGAGAAGGCTCTGGCGAAACCTTATTGGAGCCTTCCAGTAGCTGAAGGGGGCCTCCAAGAAAGCTGAGGAGGGACTTTTTACAAGGGCTTGTAGTGATAGGATAAGGGGTAATGGCTTCAAAGTGGAAGAGGGGAGATTTAGATTAGAAACTAGAAAGAAGTTCTTCGCTCTGAGGGTTGTGAAACACCGGAACAGGTTGCTCGAGGAAGTTATGGATGCTTCATCCCTGGAAGTGCTCAAGGGCTTTGAGCAACCTGGTCTAGCAGAAGGTGTCCCTGCCCATGGCAAGGGATTAGAACTAGATGAGGTCTCTTCCAACTGAAACCATTCTAAGACTCTATGATTCTATGCTGCCTGCCCTCATCACAGTGTCCACGGGGCTGCTGCTGGGTGGCTGGAGAAGGAGAGCTCCTCCCCACAGCCCTTCCTTTCCGCTCTCTGAATTGACCTGTGCTCACCCATTGCAACCGATAGGATGGTATTAACTGTTCTGAAAATGTATATTCTCTCCTCTCGCTGGAGTGCTGGAGAATTAAAGGGCTCATCTCCTTTAACGCGTAATAGGATATGTCTTGTCAGCACAGTGTTCCAGAATGAAAAACATGTAAACAAAAGTGTGAAAAACGTTAACGCAGAAAATGGCCAAGCAGATTAGTGTGTTAAGCACCTCCTGCACAATGGAGATAAGAGGGTTATACAGACTTCTAAACATCTTTATAACATGCCTCTTAAACTGTTTATTTTTATAAATTGTTCGCTATAACACAGAAAACTTGCTATGTGTCTCACAGGCTGTTTTCTCTCTGGGTGCAGGAGGAAATCCAGGCTCAGCCAAAGCCAATGACCAAAAGCCTTTGGGTTTCAGCAGGGCTGTGATTTCACCCACAGACTCTTCCCCGTTAGACAGTTTAGGTTAATTGAGCTAACGATTACCTCCCACGTGACGACCAGCTCAGAACGGCTCCCTCCTCCTCCGCTGACATTCGTTGGTGCCACGACAGGAACTGGAGAAGAAAAAATGGTGCTTGCAACTACCCACCGCTACTGCTGAGGGTCTTGTCAACTGGGTGCTTAGAGCTTTTCCTGTCTCCCATCCAGCTATTCTGCCTTTCAACATGTAGAACAGGGACTACGTTATATAACGGCACATTTGAAATGAACCGAAACTTTATTTACTCGTTTTCAAGTTTATGAGGTTGAAGCCACAGATGTATCTGATACATGAGCACCCTGGTTCAAAAAATTAATTAAAGAAGCTAGTAGCATCAAGTATCTGACATTATTATGCCTCATCAACTAATTGGCAAAATGATGTTCCATTCAGACTGTAGCTGCAACACTACTGATTTACTAATTATGCATTTGTTCAGTAAACACGTTGTTGGAGCAATATATTAATTTTTTTTAATTGGCTGGCTGCTTTTCTTAGGAAATTCAAAACTCTTGATTTGCTTTTCTCCTTCTGCCAGCACTGTAAGTGTTGAAGAGTTCATTGGTTCAAGAGCTGGGTTTCCTGGTGTCTTGCTGCCCCAGTTGTATAACATCCTAGGTACAGGGGTTAGGTCAAGCAATGTGCTGGTGTTCCAAGCTGAAGGGGCTTCTCATCACTCAAATGGCTCTTGGTGGAGTGGTAAAGAAATTAGCATTTCTTGTTTCTTGCTCTATATTTCCATAAACATGCCCATCTATAAACATTGTCAGTTTTGGGAAACTGGTTTGTGATGTAATGGATGAAATTCAGACAGACCAGCCTTGTTCTCGTTGTGTAGCTCACTATGGATCTACTTACACTGATGAGATCATGTTCCTTTTCAGCTGCTGGACAAGTATAAAAGAAAGGACAAGCCTGGAACTGAGAGAGTCATGACCTCCCTATAAGAGGGCATTTGTACTGTTTGCCATCTCCAAACCCTTGGTACTATTTTTAGAAATTTCAAGATTGTTTTCTCATTCCCTTCATCCAGCTCTCACTGAAGACTGGATATGTTGAGACAGGGCTGAAGAGGAGGTCAGAAATAAGCAGGACAGTTAAATTTCAGAAGCTTTTTCAGAGACTTTGGCAAGTTTTGCCACATCTGCCTGGCCTTCCTTATTCTTCCACCCAGCATTAGCAGAGGTGATAGACTTCTAAGTTCACGGAAATTTATGTGAGCTCACTATCGCTTCTGGATTCAAGTCCACACAGAAATCATTATCTGCTTTCATCCTCTCTAGAAATGCAGAAAATTCACAATAATCTTGTTGTGCAGTCATAAAACTAAGTGCAAGTGCCAATGGCCCAGGCTGCTTTGGCGACTTCAGCACAGGTATTCAATTTTGTCACTCTCCAACAATTTCTTTGCGCACATCAGAGGCAAATAATCTAAGACCGAGAAGAACAGCATTAAAGGGAGGGGGGGGAAGAAAGACAGACTTTCAAGCCTAGTGTTTCACTGTTTCATGAACCAGCTGATGCTCAATTAGTTCATGTGTTCAATGTGTTCAGTACTTACTACATTTGCATGGGGAAAAAAATTTGTACTACTGCTCAGCAGAGCCTCAACTGGGTCATAGTTGAGAAACAGCTGAAAATTTACAGCTGAGTGCACCAACAGAAGCTCAATTAATTCTCAGCTCCATTTTAATGAAATGAACAGGGGCTCATTTGCATCCACAAATCTACTAATGCTCAGATTTCAGCTGGCAAAATAGCTGTTCCAACAGTGAAGTTCACATTCCCCCTTTCACAGCCAGCCTTTTGCTGTCCACACTGTTGAGAGTGCTTTCAGTTTCATATTATGATTTAAAAAAACCCAAACAAATAAAATGTAACTTCTCCCACTGCCCAGAAATGTTTTGAGGCTGAATGATTTACAGAAGAGAAGGGGTTAAACAACTAAAACCTGAAGTGCCTCTTTCTATTCCTTTCATTAAGCTTCAGACGGTGTAACACTGTAAGGAAATAACGTTCTTTGTGCAATTGCCATGACAAATAAAATTAATTTTATTGTTTCTTTCTCCTTCTAGCCCTAGCCTTTTGAATCCTTCCAGTAAAAAAAGGAAACGACCAAAACACTATAAAGATAAAAGCTTTTACTGACTGCACAGGTGCTTTTGAATATCACACTTTGCAAAGCCCCACGGTGGCAACAGCAAGAAAGACCTTCTCAAGACTCATTTTGACTACGTGATCACTCACGTAATGAAGAATGAATATCTGTGATACTCTGCTGGGAAATTTAAAAAATCTGGCCTCTTCCTGTCTCCAGTTTTTCTTTACCCTTCTCTTTTCATGGTGCATGCGAAAGTTTCCTGTGGTTCTGCTGCTGGAGAAAGAGTCATGTACCCAGAGCCTTCAATCCAGGCAGGATGAGCTCATCTTTGCAGGCTGGAGGCTCTGGGGCTCTTCCTTTTGCTCAGGAGCAGCCTGCAATCTGCTTCACTACCACACTGGCTAGGCAGTCCTGACTGCTGAGGAGAGGCATTTGATAGGTCTGTGCACTTGGAAAGCTGACAAAATCTATCAAAATTAGTGTTCTAATGATCAAACAGGTTGGTTTTTTTTTTCTGGCATCAGTACCTCAGCATAGGTTTTTGCTTCAAAATAGGGAAAAGCAATTTATTAAATTTAAATCAATTCATTTAATACGTTTTGAAATAATTCTGCCTCGTGACAAATGTTGTAGGTATTCTAAGAAACAAATGGATCCCCCCTTCCTAAGAATATATCAGTTTTCTGCTGTACAATGTACAATACTGTACTTTAAGTTCTGCCTTGAAATGCAGCTTGCCAAACTTCAGAGCTTGGCAAATGAGATAGATAAACAGAGCAGAGAATGTGGGTTGTAAAAGCTGCTTCCATTTTACTGCTTTCTGACCTATACTGATTTTATAGGTGGGACAGAGTTGATAAGCAGGGGGGCGGGAGAAACATAAAAAAACCCCAAGGGTTTGGGCTTCAAATAATTTGTACCAAACTGAGTAGGTCAAAGGAGCGACAGTGTCGGTCATCCACGGATGAGTCTTCTTCCTATGAGGTTCAAAGCTCCAGAAGATGAATGTGTAAAGGTTAGAGAGACAGATAGTAAGGATCCTGCCCTGGAGTCGGTGGAAGCCATTAGTTTCACTAGGCTTTGGATGCTGTAATTTATTTCCTCCAGTTAAAGCCAATATCCTGTCCTTGCTGATGCTCAGGTATCAAACAGCCTCTGCAGCAAAGGCATTACATGCTTGTGGTAGGATATGCCAGAGAGCTGGCTTTAGCATTTCCTCTGCAAGTCCCTGAGCAGGGCAGAATGTGGTTACAAT
>VWZK01006517.1:130991-149671 GCA_013396935.1 Baryphthengus martii | reverse complement strand
AAAAAAAAAAAGCACTTCCTAATTGCTTGAATGAGAGGGTGTCCTCAGGCGTGCGGATTAGATACGGTTCGGGATATACCAAAGGGAGGAAGCACGGGCCAGCTCCAGCCCTTATTGCTGACCCAACTGATCTCCACACCAGAGAGCAAAGCGTGTGGTACCTCAATGATGTCCAAGCATCCCTTGCGCCGTTTGTTGTCATGAAGCCACGGCAGCCGCAGACTAAAATGCCGCAGAGATCTGTAAGTAACCCCGTAGGTGTGAGTGGCTCTGCTGCAGTGAAATTCTCACACCCAGGAGCTGGCAATGAGTCTTTGTGGAAAAACCTGACAGAAACAAGGGACTTACCTGCTGCTTTTGTTTTCAGTAGAGCTGAGGGTCTGCTTGGCTCCCCAATCCCAACGCTATTGCTGGCAACCACACGAAACTCATACTCAACCCAAGGGCTTAAGTCAACCACCGTTGCCTTGTGAGTCCTACCATTAATGACTTCGGGAGCTAAAGGCAAAATAAACATGTCAATGGCAATGGATTTTGGGAGTAATTAATGGAATGTGAAAATTAACGGTACATGTACTGGTACATGCCAAGAAGACAAGGCAATTCTCAAGTTGCTTACCTGTTGCAGCCGCCTGCCATCCAACCGAGAATGGAGTCCTCGTCTGAACGCTGTAGATCTGGACTGGACTATTATTATCTATTCCAGACTTCCAGGATAACACAGCAGTAGTGCTAGAAATATGTTCAACTTTAACATCTCCTGGAGGACCTGGGGGGCCTAATATGATTCACATTTTAAGATGAAGGTATTAGGAACAGAGGATTCGCTGCTGGAATAGGTCAGGCAACTCTTACTTCCTCAAGTCAGTGGAATTATTCATGAAGCTGCAGTTTCATGAAAGCAGCACAATCACTAAGTGATGGTTTCAAACCCATATTACATTTTTCTAATTAATGAGAAGGTTTGAGTCAGGAGAACGAGTGTTTTTATGTTACTAACATGAAAACTACAAACAAGGGAATGGTTTTGTTTGTTTGTTTGCCGAAGAAAGTTACCCAACGTGTCTTTTGTTGAACCAGCCAACATCTTCAGAATTCCTGGTGAATTTCATCAAAACGGAAGTTTACAAAGAATGCGAGATGATGCACTATACAGATTTCTCATCTCTGCTGGGGTTTAGAGGATCTGCTGCCATCACAGCATTTCCCCTGCTGCTTGCAATGAAGAGATTAGTTAGGTGACTCTGAAAAAGATTTTTTTTGGTATAATCTCAAAATAGTGGAAAGGAGCCTGCACAATGACCCGGAGATGTCCAGCAAGGAGCTGGTGACAGCAGCCCGCTGAAAGTAGAGGACTTCTCTCTGTGCTTCTATGTTGAGTTTACCCTCCAAAGAGGCCACAGCAGAACTGCACAGATCTCCTTGGGTTAGCTGCACAGTAGGATCATCCCAGGAAGAATCTCAATCTGATTTTGAGGGCCAAAAATCAGAGATATATAACATTTCACTCTTGAAACGTTGAATTGATAGTCAAGGAATCATTCCAACGACAGCGGATGCTAAGAATTTTTAATTCCTCCAGAAGATATATTCATTCTATATTCAACAGACTTACCTCTTACAATTACATCTACTGTTGCAGATTGACTGTCTAAAGTTGTTTGTACCGTGCACACATACTTCCCAGAATGATGTAGCTGAATATTTCTTATCATCAAATCCCCAACAGATTCCTGGAGATACAAAGAAAACAAACTAATCACTCACAACATGCTTTCCAGACTGGACATTTTTATAAATTGCTCAATATTAATAAAAAATTCAGCTTTTAAATTAAAATATTCATAGCTATCATCAGTTTCTTTCATGTCGACATTTTTATTATGGCTTCACAAATAACTCAAGCGCCTTTATGAAATTTAAGAAAGAAAAATAAATGGCTGCAGCCCTGGTAAAGAAACAGTGATTTGCCATGCATATAAATAGCCACGGAAGAATTATCATAAATATTTGTGTCATTGAAACACTGGCAAATAGTTTCATTAAGCACTGTGGAGTTGAAGAAACTTACTCTTCCAATTCTTTCAAAATGATGGATTCCTCTATTAAAATCAATTCTGTCGCCATTGAGCGACCAGGTGAACACCACATTGACGGAGGGGTCGTGAGACACCTGGCACGGAAGGACTATGCTTTCTCCAACTGTTACGTCCATATTAGAAGGCGGAATAGTAATTACAGTCCTTTCTGCGGAGACCAAAAAAAGAAAAAATAATAAAAAATTAGCTTTCTCTCAAAACGCTTCTATAAATAGTAGATTTCGAATGAGTTTCGTACCATTTGTGAAACGATTTCAAATTGGCCCAAATGATCCATCACAAAGAAAATGATCTCTAATACGGTGATGATTTCGGAACGCTCTTGCCCGCGTGCAGCCCGCTACACCGAGCGCGCCGTGTGCCTCCGACAGCGAGCCGATGTCAGAAGCAACGTGCTAAATTAGTCCTATGTGACTTCGTAAAGCCCGCCGTCAATAGATATGATTCCAGCTCAAAAAGGACAGGCTTCATTAGTAAGGCTCTTAAAAATATGCCCACGGTTCTTCCAACTTGAAAATCTCTCCTCACAGGGAACTGCAGCAGAAGTGAAATTGCTGTTCATCTCCCCTGCCTTTATACGTTGGGATCCTTAATCTATATTAATGTTAGCGGCAGTTGACTGCACAGTGTTGCTTACGTCCCAGCTTCAAAGAAATCTTCACAGACAGAAAAACTTTATGTCATCTTCTTTTTTTAACCCTTTACACCGAGAAACAAACTTGCAGCTCCTATTAAGGGAAGCAGCATCTCGTCGAAGGGGAAAGAAATAGGTTTGTATGGCTTTGCTTTTCTGATCTGACTGGCAGATGGATTAGAGATAACAACCACTTTGGTGTAAGCAACTCCCTTGAATAAAGCTTTTGTGCATGAAAGTGTTATGAAGCAGTGAGAATTTAGAGGCACACAAATAAAATGAGAGCAGAATCTATTCAACAATATGAATACATTGCGATAATCATGTGAGAGGAAGAGAAGATAATTTGCACGAGCTGTATTAGCGCAGCGTTTGTTCTGGATTAACCCTGTGTGTTAGAAATTACTCCAAAATTCCAGATTTGGGGTTTACCAAGGTCTTGGTTCCGAGGTTTCCTTGCCTTCAAACATATTTTCATTCAGACTCTCACCGTCATTGCAGTAACTGATCAATATGTAGGTACAGACAGGCCACGTGGGCTGAAACCAGGAGGACTTCTTCCCAGCACCTGAGCTGCACTGGGTGAGGCAGTAACTGGGTGTTACTTCTCGACCACTGCCAGTGGTGGAGAAGTAACAGGGTAGAGTGTGGCATTTTCCACTAACCTTTTAGAATAAAAATAGATCTCACTCATTTCAGTGATATCCCTGATGCAAGCATCAGGTAACGTTTTCTAAGGTAAACAAAGAAAGAATTTGTGTGATTTTGATTGTTACAGATAAATGAGATGTTTTGGGTTTTTTTTCTGGTAGTGTCAGAGGTTCTCACGGTGAGTTAAAGCTCAGACTTGGAGCATGATTTCTCAGATTTCTCTGCATACTCTGATTGCTCCTCACAGCCACGTAAAGCTATCGTTGTGGCAGCTCCATCCGTTTGTCTGAAGTCAAGGACTGCAAAAACGTGAAGGCCTCAGATGACTGCCTTAAAGATACTCTATCATTAGGTCTGAGAAATCTCTTCCTCTCCCCGGAAGCTGTGTGTCAGATGCAATAAATTCCAGATGATTCAAGGGCCATATTCTTTGTTGGCACAACTCCACTGAGTTCAGCACACGCTGGCAAAGAACTTGGCTCCATAAATCTCAGATGAAGTAATTCCATTCTGAAGTACAGGTAACTTTTCTAAAATAATTTTGAAAAGTATCCAGGATCTACAGAGAACCTCCACAAAATTTAGTTTTCTTGCTTTTCTTCCTGTTCTTCTCACAGCTGAAATAGAACAGTGCAAATAACGCTTTGAGGAGAGAAATGCCATTGCTTCCAATAATGTTGTATATGTTAAAAGAAGAAAAAAAGGAAATAATATCCTGGTATATGTTAAAAGCTGGAAAGTTGCTTTTGTGATAGCTGGAACTTCTCTTTTCCATTAGCAGGTGGAGAGGCATGATCTTCTGGCCTGATACGGCCCTCCAAACTCATCATCTCTTCCTCCAACATTATCCTGGAACATTCTCTCCTTCCTTAAACCAATAAACCCTGTGCATTTCTTCACTGAGCTGTTAAAGCCAATGGAATACGGCATCGAAGAAGCAAAGTCCTCCCCTGAACACCACACTTGACCTCGAAGTGTAAATCTTATATTGCTCTGAATGTTTATGACACACTCTCTCCCAGACTCCACTTGGATTTTGTCTGCTCTGTCTTTAGCTGTGCAGGACACGTGTTTCCAGACCTATTCTCTCATAAATGATGCAAAAGGTTATGCTTGATTTCCACAAGGGCGTCGAAGTGTCTGGCAAGTCAGCCCGAGCTGTCCTCCACCTCATGTAGAACCTGGGTCTGACCTGTGAGGTGGAGCTGGGGGAACCAGCAGGTGGGAACTGGCTCCTCTGAAATCCTTGCAAAGGTCACCTCCTCAGCTCCTGCCTCCTGTAGAGTGTAACTGCTGCTGGAAATGGAGAATCTTGGCCCTAACAAGGCTTGTTTACAATGTCAATCAATGAGTTGGGCAGCAGCACCTTTCCTGAGCCTTCCATTGGTAAGCTCAATATCTGGAGATGAGTAAAGAGTGGTTACAAGGTTCAGCCTAAGATGAGCTCCTTGCTCCAGGTATAAACTGCTGCTGGTATTTTACCTGCCTTGCTTAAAGCTGACTTGGATGTATCTGATTTGCACTGCTTTGATGACAGCCTTCACATACCCTTTGAATGGGGTATTCTGCTAAAACTCCAAATCAAAGCACTTATACCAGGGATGAATTTCGCTTTTTCTGCTTTAGCTCACTCAGCGTTAATAAAACTTTGTGCTGCTGCTGAATTTTTCATCTGTCAAGTGCTCCCTGCCCTTGAAATTTCTCTTTAAAACATCTACCCTTCACAGGACCCACATCACCTCTACTGCCACAAGACTTAATGCCCCTCCTCGTTTTGTAACTCCTGCTCCTCCGTCCTGGATGGTTGGTCACCAGGATTGGTGCATTTTGACTCTTCTGTAATGCACTGTGTACTATTACAGCATTCTATAAATAAGTAAAATACTATAAATAAAATCAATTTGTTTCTATGGAAAGGTCAGGGTAAGACTAAGCAAGAATGATATGAACAGAACTGCATGGAATTTGTAATCAGATTCAACAGTTACATTCTAAAATCCATAGAATACCAACAGAAAGCGATGTCCCAATTTTTGTAAAAACCTCCATCAAAGGCAGCCATCTATTGCACAAAAAAAAAGAAAAAAAAAGGGGCCATTAGCTCCAGCTGGTTGTCATGAGACTGCCTGGGAATTTTTTGAACCTTCTCTTCATCAGTAGATCCCAATAATATTATGGTTGCCTCATTAGGTCTGTCATGTAATTTCTTGTGTCATTATTTGATCACACGTTCAAAGAGATCAGAAAGGAGACATCTGCAGTCCTGTTACAGAAGGTTATTAGAAGAAATAAAAATTCCAGCAGTCGTTTATCAGTTGAAACCTATGGAATATGTCCTTCAGGAAAAGATAAATATTTGGAAATAATACATTCTGTAGAACCCTTTAGTGAACTGATGTTTTGCAATATCAGGACAGGGAGTTTTCTTCTGATAACACAACAAATCCCAACAGCTATACGATGTCAGTATTATAAGAAGTCTGCTTTCTTACTGACATGAACCTATTTGCATCCACCAAATAAACAGTGAAAACGGTCCTTTTGTGAATGATACTGGCTTTGTGTGGGAGGTGTGGTTTTTTTTAATGGTGTTAGCAAAAAGAATCCATTTTATTCTGGTATTATCATCCTGTTGTATCCCTTGCTCTAGCCTGCTCAGACCCAGCGACACCGCTGATGTAGAGCGGTTCACTTGTGCGATATTTTCTGCTGCTTTTATGGGGTTGTCTTTAAGACTTCCACCTCAAATACTTTTAAAAGCTTCTTAAAAGCTCTTGGTTCTACATTATCTATCTATCTTGCTTAGCAACGGCAGACATGCATTATATGGCAAATCCCATTCCAGAGGAGAAAATAGATAAGATGTCGTGAGTGCTGGAGGTATAATAAAGACTTCTCACACAAAGAATAAACAACTCAATGAGCAGCAATAAACTTAATTTGCACATTAGATATGCTTTTCCAAGTTCTGACATTTCAGTTGAAAATAATGCTGAAGCAATGAGGCCTATAATTGAACAGCCAAAACTTCTCCAGAGGGGAAACAAAAACAAATGTTCCCTGCAAACAAGATCATTTTTATACCATGTTGTTACTCGGTGTTTTAATAAACTTCATAAATGCCAAACAAAATATTTCTTTTGGTCGTGTTTTAATGTGGTTTTCCCATATTGCTTCATTAGGATGTATGCAAGTGATATGGGAAGTGGTATATAGCCTTAACGAAGTCAGAGCTGCCTAAACCCTACACTTCGGTGGTTTATTCATTGTTAGCTGTGCTGTAACATCCTCTTGGATTACACATTGCACTGCATCAATCCTAACTGCTCTTTCATCATACCAGTGTGAAAAAGAGTTTTGCCAGATGTGGTAAGTTAGGGAGGAGGTCAGGCCTGCAGGCTGCAGCAAGCAGTCAGAAGTCACTGACAACAAGAAAATTAAGAAAAAAAGAGAGAGATGCAAATTGCATTTAATAGTGTGCTCTTCTTGTAGCTACAGACATTACTAAATACTAATTGCAAAACTAATATGCTTACTACAGTCTCAGGTGTTCCACTTTTTCGCTTGTTCTCATTTAAAATCAACAAATACAAATAATTTTGTAAGAAAACATCTGTATTGAAAAGCTCGTGCAGGAGCAAAGAGAAAAAAAACACTACCTTTGGCTTGGTTTTCCTTTTATTTTCTCTCAGTGATCAAAGATCAGAGCAGAGTCAGAGCATTTGCTCTCATAGGAATGCTGCTCAGAGGTAACATAAAGACCAATATATTTTTACGTCCTTCAGATCTGGACTAGTACACCTGAGTGATAAGTTTGTACAAATTCTTTTTACTAATGGAGATAGACCATCCATCAGCACAGCAAAAAACGTGAAGCAAAGGACTGCTTTGGACATGATGTACTTTAATATGTTTCACAATGTATTTAACTGTGTTTCAAAGAAGGGAGAAAAATACTAAAGAGAAGACACTCCCCCTGCAGAGCATCACTGGACTGGGACCAGAGCCGGAGGGTGTGGTTACAGCAGAAGCTCAGCCTCAATACAGACAAAGCCGCAGTTCTGGAAGGAAGGAGAATTCCAGCAGATGTGACCATTTGAGATGATGTATCTCCTAGCCCAAAAAGTGATTTTCTGGATGTTTAAACTGATAATCACAGGATGGCTGTTAGAATTCATTTATACGCCTCCAATTAAAGCATCACAACGTTTACACATAAAACTCCTGGCCTCACCAAGGTGATCTAAAAAGCTGAATGGGGTGTTGAAGTTGCCAGCGTTGGAGATAAAGCTGGGAGAAAGGAGAGAAGAAGGAAACATGGCTTTCCAGTCCTAAAAGTAATTTCTGGTTTATATGCAAGTGCTACAAAATGTGGCTGGCAGACAATTACTTGCACTTAGTGTCTTCATCAGAAATGAGTAGGAAAACAAAGGAAAACCAGAAAGCACAACTTGCATTGGAGCTGGAAGTGTTGTGCAGTCGGGCCAGTCCTTGCCAACATCCATACGAAGTTTGGGAAATCTCATCTGTAACCAGGCAGTTGCACTACAGCACATCTCATGATATTCTCATCAGTCATTTTGTCTTAGAGGACGCAGAATTTGGCTTCTTATAATGATCCCGTCAGTGGGGCAAGTTCATGGTGATGACTCTCAAGAGGCAAGATACTTTCTTTTTAAGAAGAGAATTAAAATTTTATCTATATACACAATGGAGAAGAAAATAACGTGAGAGGAGGATGTTCCTCATTCTCCCTTCAGAAAAAAATCTGTAGTTCAACCTACAGATTTAGTTGTTGAACTACATTAATGTTAGTTAATGGTTGAAATAGTTTAATTAAACCAAAATCTAATGTAAAAAAAACACAAGCAAAAAAATCAAATACTTTCAGACAAAAGGGCATCCTGTAAAATGAGGTGTCTTAATATTAATATCCAGGAAAACAAACTAGTTTGAAAGCGTAGAAGACACGCTAACAGATCCTTTGTTTTATTATTAATGCAGCAATTAGACAGGGAGAGGGCTGTGGAAGTTGGATACTTTAATATTCAGAATCCAACGTCCTGTGAAGGGCCAGAGAAGAGTTTTTCCTTTGGCTCTGATTTGTTTCGGAGTCATTTGCCAAAGCAGTGCCGAGCAGCTGGGATGCAGGGAAGGAGCAGGGTGGCTTCAGGACCCTGCAGGAACAACAGCAAGTATCCTTGTTGCTGCTACCTGTTCCTGGGGATATCTTGGGAGTGTTCCTGGGGATATCTTGGGAGGCCTCCCTGATAAACCCATTGCTCACGGGAGTGCTGTGGACATGAGGTTTTCTGCTGCAGGCAGCGGAGAGAGCTCAGTGTCAGCTTTAAACTGCACGTAAAAATTCGTCAATAGTAGCACTGATTTGGGCACCCTAATGAAAAAAAAAATCATATTCATAAAGCATGAAAGAAAACAATAAAGTACCTTTCACAACCAGGTGCCCCGAACTTCTGGCAACTCCAAACTGATTTGTTGCTATACAAGTGTACACCCCGGCGTCTGATTTGGTGATGTTAGAGAGCCTGAGACTGCCATCCTCTAGCAAGATGACCCTGGGGAAAAAAAAAATAAACAAAAGAGAAGAAAAAAAAAAGAAGAGAAGAAAAAAAAGAATTGAAAAAATAAAGAAGGAAAAAACAAACAAAAAATGGGGGGGGGAAACAACAAAAAAAAATGACAATAAGAAAAAAATGAAAAAAAAGAAGAGAAAAAATAAAGAAAAAAAGAAGAAGAAAAAAAAAAGACTTCTGTTACAGGAACTGTAATAGAAATGCAACCCTTCTTTTACTATCTAAATGCTTCCATTATACTTTTTTTTTTTTTCCCTCTTCTACAGCCAGCTGAATATGTATCAACCAATTTCCACCTCTGCTTATTATTGATTTTTCTATTAGGAATGTTATATTGACATACTGGAGTTGACCATTAACTTATCTAGCTGACTTTCTTGCAGGAAAATTTAGAGTCTCAAGAGAAAGAAGGAAGACCCAAAATGTTACCTAATTACGCCGTATTTTACCACGAGAGGCTTCCTCTATTGGCTCCCAGCGCTCCTACGCCATCCGAATGTTGTGTCTGAGCCGAGCTGCCTGTGCAGCTTTGTCAGGGTTATTAAAAGATATTAGCAGAGTAGCTGAGATGCTGAAATGCCATCTCACAAGCCAAGGAGCCAAATCAAATACATCGCTGTCTCACAGGGCCCTCAAATCACCTTATTAGTCACTGTGTTGTTTACACCAGTTTGCAGAGTATCGGGTAAATTGCATTTAATAGTAATTTCAGGACTGCTCCTGGGTTTTATGGAGAAAATTAATTTCTAAGCTTGTTCATATGCTTCTTCATGTCAATGAGATACTTTAGGATGCGAGGCAGTACAGAGTTTGGAATGTTTTCCTTAGGTAAGATTTCCCTGCATGCCTGGGACCTTTTTGCTTTTCATAGACTCATAGAATGGTAGGGGTTGGAAGGGACCTCTGGAGATCATCGAGCCCAACCCCTCTGCCACAGCAGGATCCCCCAGGGCAGGCCACACAGGAACAGATCCAGGGGGGGTTGGAAAGTCTCCAGAGAAGGAGACTCCACCACCTCTCTGGGCAGCCTGTTCTAGGCTCTATCACCCTCAGAGGAAAGAAGATTCTCCTCATGTTGGGGTGGAACTTCCTGTGCTCCAGTTTGTGCCCATTGCCCCCTGTCGTATCCCAGGGAACCACAGAAAATAGACAGGCCCCTTCTACTTGACTCCCACCCTTCAGATCTTTGTAAACATTCATAAGATCCCCTCTCAGTCTTCTCTTCTCCAGACTAACCAGCCCCAGGTCTCTCAGCCCTTTCTCATAAGAGAGATGTTCCAGTCCCTTCATCATCTTTGTAGCCTCTGCTGGACCCTCTCTGCTGTTTCCCTGTCTCTCTAGAACTGGGGAGCCCAGAACTGGACACAATACTCCAGGTGTGGTCTCACCAGGGCAGAGTAGAGGGGAAGGAGAACCTCCCTGGACCTACTGGACACATTCTTCTTTATGCACCCCAGGAGACCATTGACCTTCTCGGCCACAAGGCCACATTGCTGTCCCATGGAGAACTTATTGTCCACCAGGACTCCAAGGTCCTTCTCCATGGATCAGTTTTTACACATAAGGGTAGTACTTAGAGGTTTGGGATTTTCTTCACAAACATACAGAGCAGCTGTCTGTCAAAGGCAGAGAAACTCAAAATGCAAACACAATTAGTAAGTGATGAACTTTTGAACACAAAATAATATCATCCTGTAATGCATTGTTAATTTTGTCTCAGTTCTTCCATCCACCTGTTGCACCCTGGTAGGTGTTGAAAGTTCTTGCCCGATTCTCTCTGAGTTTAGAAGAAGGACAGTGGGTTGAAAGATATGAAGTTCCTGAATGTTTCATGAAAGTGAGGTCACGGTCTCTACGTACAACTCCTCTTGCCAGCAAGGGCACCGCAGGAGCACAATCATCAGTAGGCATCAGAGAATCTGCAGCCAACTGGGGAAGGGCTGCACTCAAATTCCACCTTCTTCGGTCTGACAGAACCCGGCTGTAAGTTACAAATCCACAGAAAACCAGGCTTCACTCCTTCCGGCACTGACAGAAGCACTCAATTATTACTTTTTTTTTCCATATTCCTCTTCTAATTCACATTTAAATCTAATACAAGAACCCTTTTATAAAAAGAAAATATCTAATCCACGCATCACAGCTTGAGTATTTAATATTTATTACTAACAACATAAGATTGGATGATGTAATGAATTATTAAAGGAAACGAACAATAACAAGAGCAGAAGTTGAAGCTGGCAGGAATATCATAGCCATTAAACACACAAAAACATCACTGTATCTTGCTGCTGGTATTTATACGCTTGTAGCTATATGCGTAAGACATATTAAGACCTTGTTCTGCTTCCCGTTACATGCTCTCAGCCTCTCAGCTGATGAAGAGAAGCACTAGACTTGGATTTCTGGCGGTCTTCTCACTGACATCCCCCCAGTTTCACATCTCCCACTCTTGTCTGACCTCACTCCGCTGAAAGATCTGCTCCTGAGCTTAGCAGGGGTGGCTGAAGGAATGAGAAAAGCTGAGATGTCCCTGTGGTGCCGGACAGTCTGTCACCGGGGTGTGGAGCTGAGGAAGGAAGGGATTTAGGCTTGAATGAAAAATCTATGTTTCCTTGGCAATAATCACCAGGTACCGCAGGAGTTGTTTGCGTGCAATTTGTAGGACGATGAGAAAATAAGCTCGGGTTTAATAATCCATCATATATCCACATTAAACTGGAGAGGAGAAAAATATGAAGCAACAAAGTACGCTCTTCGGTATAATGATCTATCAACTAAATGACATTTTTCAGATAAGGAAGGATGAACAAGCAAGAAAAAGCTGAGCTTTGCTGCTGCCTTCACGACGCCGTGCATCAAAACTAGACTATGGGGGCCTCTCCCTCTCAGGACGGGGACACAGCAGATGACAATATTTTAAAGGCAGGTTCAAACACGAAGCAACTTTTGCAAATATTCCATTTCTGCCTCTGCAATTTGCTTTGCATTAATGATGCATTTCCTCGCATCGGTTTGTAGCAGCCACAAGAAAACACCCTCATTAGGAACTGCTGGCGATGAAATAGTTGATTCAAGCGACTGGTTAACTAACATATGGTGGCTTCATCAAACAGTATCAAAGGAGAGTCAAGTGTGAATCAGCAAATGTTCATAAATTGGATATCTGAGTAAGAAGTTACAACAAGCCACCACAAGTGCCTTTGTCACCATCAAATATTGATGCCCTGTTATTTTTACTGCAGGTGCACCCAAAAGCTCTAGGCACAAACCGAAACCCAGAAGTGGGCATGAGGCAAAAAGAAGACAATTTCAGTCCCTGAAAGTTTCTGATATAGGTAAATACACAGGAAAAAAAAAACAAAACAAAACCAAAACTTCTGAAAAATGAAGACTAATAAATGGGAGAATCTGTGAGTGCACAGGCTTTGTGCTGAGCCCCTGTGAATTTCTGGCCAGGGTTTTTTCAGTGAAGTTTAGTCAGATCTCACTTAGATTTTTTTTTTTTCCTGTTTTCTTCATTAGAAATTGAGAACTGAATAATTTTCAGCTTCCTGGTTTATCCACTGAGAGGGGTTTGTACCCACTCCAGAGCCGACGAGGTAATGTTTGATCTGGAAAAAATGCTGTTTTGAAACAATCCTTCAATAGCTGGGCAGGGTGAGGGTGAAATGGCTCTTTCAATGGATCAAACCGGAGCCTAGCAAAGAGAAACCATCAGCTAATAAAAGCTTCAGAGTTGTTTGGAACAGAGGTCACACTACCTAAAGACAATTAGGGAGCTAGCAGTAAATAAGGTACTCGGGTAGAATTTATGTAAGAGCACAAAGGACTCCGGAGTAATTAGTTAACGAGGAAGTGAATTAAAGAAAAAACCCCAACTGAGTAATTTCCAGCTGTACTGAGGTCTGTGTCAGGAACAGGAGGAGAAAGCAGAGCGCAGCAGAAAATGGAGATGATGCTTTTCAAATACAAAGGAAAAAAAAAGAGCGATGAGAAATACAAACCCAGTTGCCACGAACAACAAAGTTGCCGCAAACTTCTTCAGAGCCACGACTTTCTGATGTGGGTGGGTGCAGAGGGGCTGCACTTTACCCTCTTCCATTTGTCTTTCAAATAATAGAATTGCGATTCCGAAGGCAATGGGAAAATCTCCCTTAATGGGCTATGGATCAAGCGCTAACGGACGATTTAAAAAGAAGCTGTGAAATGCATATCTCACCTGCTGGAAGGCTTGCTGAAAACTGTTACTTTTCACAACATTTTAGACTAGGTGAAAGCTACAGATAATAATTCTGAGCATTTGCATCAGAAGACAAGGTAATTCCAAGTGCAGTGACAAGAGAGAGAAGTTTGGCTTGTCCAACATAATGCAAGCAGAACATTTTCTCTGCCAGGGAAACTGGATTTCTCTCAATAAGTAAATGAGTGCCTGTTGAGGCACCAAAAGCAGAAGATCTGAAGTGGGTCTGATAAATGCATCCCTGCGACAGAAGGAGGAGAAGGAAGAATGAAATGAGCTGCTTGGGACACAAGTGTTCACCAAGCCGTGTTGCAGCAAGGGATTGCTTAAGCATAAGCCTGACTCTAAGCTGGAATCTTTGACTTAAGAAAACTCTTAAATTTCTGTCAGACTAGTGCTGATGTCTGTGTTCCTGCCTGAATTACCCAGGTGATACCTCTAGGGGAATAGCTCAATGAAGCAAAGTTGCAAGGAGGAAAAGAAGAGATGAAAATCCAGTTCTATAAATCCATACAAAGCTTCTCACACAAGGGTTAATTAGAAATACCCAGAAATATCATTCCATGTGTAACAAGCCTGGGAACTTACCCTGCAAAAAAAATGGATATGTTGGATGCAGGTCACTTTATACAGATCATAGAAACACAAGACAACTTTTAAAGCCCAGTTCAGAGACATGCTTGGCCAATTTTCCATCAGCAGGACCCACGGCAGAGGGTGAGGGCAGGGTAAGGATGTAGCAGAAGGTACCACAGTCTTTTCCCAGCACTGAGTGACCTGTAACCCAAGGTTTGGATAGAGAAAGGGTGTTTTCCTAGATAGGATGAAATCTGTCTTCAGCACTGACCACAGAATTCCAGCATGGCAAGTGCTGGAAGGGACCTCTGGAGATCATCTCAACCAACTTCCCTGCTCCAGCAGGGTCACCCAGAGCAGTGGGCCCAGGATTGCATTCCTCAGGTGGGTTTGGAATCTCTCCAGAGAAGGAGACTCCGTAACGTCTCTGGGCAGCCTGGGCCAGGCTCCATTACCCTCACAGCAAAGAATTTTTTGGTCGTGTTCAGATGGAATCTTCTGGGTTCAAGTTTGTGTCTGTTGCCTCTTGTCCTGTCACTGGGAGCTGCTAAAGAATCCGGCCCCATCCTCTTGACACTTGCCCTTTAGAGATTAATGCAATCCAAAGGTTCATTGAATTAATTTGGGTTCCCTGATGAATCCCAAGCCCTTTGAGCCTCTGCAAACCTTTAGTCTCACAGCAGTTTCTGCAAAGCTTTCCCCTCGTTCGTTTAACCACAGTGTGACATCCTTCTGTTTGTTTTTAATCTACTCATTCCACTGGATTGATCCACATCCTGGTCCTCTTTGAGTGACTCCATTAGCAGACGAGATAAGCATTATATGCAGAAAGGGAAAACAAACAGCCTACCCAAGTCCTGCTGGAGTCAAAACTTTGCGTTATGTTCCGAAATAAGAGTTTGCGATGTCTCTGCAAAAGACATGAGACTGGGAAGAAGTGAGAGCTCATTAAAATTGTCACACATACTTTTTAAGTAAAGAACTTGAGAAATCAAGCAGGGATGATAGGTACAGCTTTTAATTAAGCAGGCCAAACAATCCATCTCCGAAAGTGTTGTCTCATGTGAACAAAAGATTGTTGATGGCTATTTGCTTTGATCTTAAGAGCATGAAAGAATAATATGTATTTAACAAGGCTGACGGAAAAATAGAATCTGAGAAAAGAAAGAGGTGTCAACTCATTAGATTTTAAAGTGCAGCAGAGGTGGTTTTTCTGCACTGCTGTATCGTTCAGCCAATCTGTTTTAGAGAGAGACGTGACTTTAATTCATGGATGTGAATTGTATTAATTCAATATAGGGAATATCTTTGAAATCCCCGTCAAAATCGCTTGAGCTGGACTGGTGTAAAACTTGGACTGAAGCAACCCTAGTGCTGCAGATTTCAGCCCTGCCGGTAGGGCAGCCAACTCTTCAAGGGCATGACAGAATTCCTTTCAAAAGAAAGTAACCTCACAACTTAATGTAAAGATTCACTCTTCTCCTGTCTGACACCTCACAATGTTGTTGAAGCCATCATCGTAGCACCAGGCAGATCAAAAAAAGGGAGCATTCTGGATCTGATGAGATCAGAGGCAAAGTAATTTTCATTATCTGAGAAATCCTGTTTGAAACCCTGTCTTCTCAGTCTCACTTTACTGCTCAAGAGCAAAACCACTTCTGTTTTCCTAGGCTCTGCAAACACAGGTTGTTTATAAATTCTTTGAGCTGTGCTAGCGGACATCGAGACAATAACTGACCGCTCGAATTCTACAAAGATTGAGAAGCATGAGATGCCGAATTAAAAAGTATGTGGGGAAATAAGTGAGGGGCAGAAGCACGAGCACAGCTCTCAAGTGACTCAGAACGACTGGTGATTTATGCAGATGGAAATGTGAATAAAGTTTGACTGAGTGAATGAATTGTACCAGCTGATGACTGCTCTGGTATTTTTGTAAAGGTCCCACTGAGTCCCATCTGAGATCCGACTGTCTGTGTTATATGTTAATGATCTTTGTACCTGTTTATCCTATTCTGAGTGTAATTTGAATGCTAATACGACTGCCATTTAACAAACTATGCTTAAAAGAAGATTTTCCTTATCTGCATGTCGATATAAATGAGTTTCAGAGTTGACTGACAATTAACTGGAAATGAAATAAACGCCACTAAACTCTGCATTAACTATTTGGATCAAAACAAAATTACACAATCTAGCCGAATAGTCTTATTAAAAGATTCTAACAAAGACTATTAACAACGATCAAAGGTGACACCGTAACACTGTTCTTTGCTATTTTGTAAAATTCCCCTCTGCTCCTGAAAAGGAATATTATTTTTGCACAGCATCTGTGCAATTTGGGACCACAAATCTATTTTCTTTACGGAAATATATACAGACATCTGAGCTGAATTCTACGCCATCATAAAGCCTCCAGACAAATGACGGTGTTTTCAGGAGCTCCCTTTAATATAAAACAGCAGAAGTTGTTTCACTCTATTTTTAACGTACCGAAGTATTCAATGCGAGGCCGATGTTCGTACATTGATGACCAAAGGAAAAAGTGACACAAATACCCTGTCTGCAGACGTGTGTCTAAACCTATGGTAGTAACAGGTCTCAAAATTTGCAGCTGGGGAATACCGGGCAACAGCACCTCTGCGTGTACGGGAAAGAAAGACGTGCCGATCAAACAACTGGGTTAGTGATGAAACTAAACAAACAACTCCCTCAAACCGTTGTTTGCCGTGTTTTAAGCTTTTTGGCTTTTTTAATCCTTGTGATAGTTTTAAGCTGCTTGTGAGTTTGTTCATCCTCGGCTCGCTGTGTTAAACAAGCACTTTGCTGGTCTTTTCCCACATAAAGAACTTGGTCTTGTGTCATGATATACAAAATATGGCCCATTTATGGCTCTTCTCTTCCCTATGTCTGTCCTTGCTCTATTTCAAATCTGCATCTAGTGATTGCCATGAGAGGAGAGATGTCGTGTAATCCTGGACTGAGACAAGAGCCACACCTTAGCATGTCCAGCAAAAATAAAGATTTCTCGGTTATTCATCTACCTTGTGGACAGGACATAATGAAACACTGGCTTTATGTAGCCATATGTTAATTAGTCTGAACATTCACAGCTGAAAGATTAGTGCTGAAGGAAGTGAAAAGGAAAGGATCAGGAACCAGATTTTGCAAAATTCTGTGGCAAGAACCCAGGTAGAAAATGAAGCGAATGGCCAAGGAAAAAGGTTGCCAATTTTTCTATTTGCCAACAAGTTCTGCTGTTTCTAGGAAATCTTTATACATCAAAGTTCTTTCAGCAGGGGATGGTAAACCAGCACTATTGCTATTCAATCTAATCCTAAAATTAATCACTATTTTTACAATTCAGACACAAGTAGGAGTTTAGAAGCAGCCATTCATACAACTAAATTCGCTCCAGATGTAAAACTAAGCCCTTAATATGGGACCTAAGTAGAATTTAGATAGTACATAAGGGCCAGAATTACCCTCTGTGTGGGAGTTTAATTCACTTACAGAGATCTTCTTCCCTATCTGCTTGTCAGAGCGTATTTCAAAAACAAAAGCACAATAAAACCTGCTGTTAACTTTGGAGTATCCTGTATACGCAACAAGCGAGTGACACCAGGAACACAGTGTGGTACTGGCTTGATTTCCAAAACCCTAGGCAGCACATTCATGTGCACACACCCCATGAGAGACAGACAGTAGTGGAGATGAACAAAGTTCATCTGCAAGTGATTTCAACATCCACATTGATGACTCATCTTCTTTCAGTTGCGCACGCCCTTTTCTCACATCTTTAGCTCTCATCACCTCAATTTTCTTGCACCTTTTGGTTGGGCTTGTAGAAAACCCTGAGGCCAGCCTCACCAGGCTATTGAAATTATGCTTAATTTGGGTGATAATGCTGATAGGGACTGTATGAGACTTAGACTCACTTCCTTGCTCAAAATACCACAGAGCACAGAAATTTTATGTCTTTTTAATGTGAGGGATATTCTGCTGCTTGTGTGTGTCCCGTAAGAAGCTCCTCCTTACACTAAAAATTTGAAATATTTTTAGTTCTCAGAGAAAAGGAGCAATGAAACAGCAATATTTCTTCATAATAAAATCTCATAGCTAAAGCAGAGGTGTTGGTATCCACCTAAAAACCTTGATGATGGTCGAGCACCAGCCACATATTCAAGGTGCTGTTTCTACACTTTCACCCATGGAACTCTTCGCACTCAAAATGAGCCCAGAAACTCCACCCTAGAAGACTCTGTTCATCACGAACTAGAGCAGGATAGATTTAGATTAGATATTAAGAAGAAATTCTTTACTCTGAGGATGGTGAGGCAGTGGAAGGGGTTGCCCAGAGAAGCTGTGGAGCCTCATCCCTGGAAGTGTTTAAGCCCAGGCTGGATGAGGCTCTGAGCAACCTGCTCTAGTGGGAGGTGTCCCTGCCCAGGGCAGGGGGGTTGGAACTGGATGATCTTGAAAGTCCCTTTCAATTCAAGCCTTTCTATGGCTACAACATGACTGGCAACAACCCACGTGCCTGTCACTTTAATCAGCATCTCACTGCTTTTTACATCACCTTCCCAACATGTCCTGATCTATCTGTTACCTCTAATCTTATTCTCAGGTTGAAAACTTTTGGGATCAGGAACTCTCTTTTATTTGGTGTTTGTGCAGCACGTTTTTCAGTCCAGTCCTAGTATTTTTTGTATGCTGTGGCAATAGGCACCAGAATAGCACAAGGGTAATGATGTGCAGAGAGTACAACTTGGACTAGGAGAGCAGCACAGAAGGTTGTGTTCGCTCATTATTTTTTTTGTGCAAACCCCTAATTAGGAACCTTGATTTGCAGCCTGCTGGAGTCAATGGGAAAAAAAAAAAAAAAA